>NW_004624811.1:3282504-3311057 GCF_000247695.1 Heterocephalus glaber | reverse complement strand
AGAAGTTGTCAAATTTATTTCAAAACAGATTTTTGTAATATGCTTTCTATATTCTTTTAAATTCTGTAAAATCTGTGGTAATGTCTCCTAGATCTTGATATTGTAATTTTAAAATTCTATGATTGATATTGTGTAACAGGCAGAAAAGGTCTAAAGAAGCAGGGGAAGTGGGAGGGGTACGGGAAAGGAAAAAAGGGAAAAGAAAAAAAAAAGAGAAAAGTATAAAAATGGAAATAAAGTCTTTGCAAAAAAGGGAAGGGTGGGGGGTGAAGGGAGGGCAGGGGAAGGGGGAAAAATAAGAACCAAGATATTCATGTAATGGTGCAAGATCCCAATGATGTATGTAACTGTATTTTATACTTAAAATGTACCAATAAACTTAGTGGGGAAAGGAAAGAAAGAGGAAAAAATATGTATCTTGTTGGCAAATCAGAAAAATCAAGTAAAAGTTTCCACATAGCACTGCATTGAAAACTTGGGGAGGGGTACAAGAAAGATGAAAAGCTTGCATCAGCTAACCTTTGTGAACAACTACTTTGTACCAGCACTTTACCTCCATTATCTCTCCTGGTCTGCCAACATGGCACTAGTATTCCTCTTTTACAGATGAGAACAGTTATACCCACAGATACAAAATACTTGCCTGAAATCAGCTGTAGTTGGCAGTCTGATTCCAAATCTTTTGTTCTTTCCATTATGATATATTATCTTCATGCAAGCTGAAAACTAATAGTTATTTAAGGGTCTTTAGTAAAGTATATATACACTGTAATGATACATGCAATGTATGTGTAATATAACACCAATATTTAGTATATAATGTACTATTTACTGAAACCCATAAATACATATCAGACCAGCTAAGCTGTAAAATTAGCAAGTAACTTTTCATGCGAAGCCCTTGAGAAAAAGTAAGAATAAAGTAGAAATAGAAGATTGGTTCTATGTGGCACACCTTATTGGCGTGTTAAATGAGAAGTATAAAAAATTTTGTAAGTAAACTCAAATTATTACATACTTTTAGAAGCTTCAGTAGTTTTAGTGTTTTAAAAAATGGTCTCAAACTAAGATGGTTAAGCTTTCAAAACACCAAAGAAACTTGTGTATGGAATTGGGGAGACCACTAGATCAAAGCTGAGGAGTGCAGAGTTCTGTGACTATGAAGAGCTGTTTCAGGGTGTCTACTAACCTTCTAACTTGGAAGGATTGGTCTCCTGCAGACTCCACTGATTATCCAGAATATTATTTTCAGACAATAGAGAAAACTGAGACTTAATCTAAATAGAAGTTTGGCTCTGAGTGTGAGTTGTTATACAGCTTTATTTAGACTCTTACTCAAAAGCATTTAAAATTGGATATGCAGTTTACATTTGTAACTGAAAAAGAAGTAAGAATGCAATGCTATTGATTAAACTGTACAAATAGAAAGAATAGACTTGTGTCCTTTATCTGATCCTAACTATGGCTTATGTCTATGTAGGGTTGTATATATTGGATTTGGTTAATGTTCCTATGGTATAGATAGTGTAGGAAATAGAATCAGCAGTCCATGCTGTGAAAACTTGATGCCAGGAGATAGTAAGCAGTTTTGTATAGTCTCAGTCAGGGAAGAGTTAGTGAGAGCCAGATGTTTTGTGTCTGATCCCTGATTCAGTGTTCTCTCCCCTGCTCTGGCATCTGAGGAGACAAGTCACTATGGATCCCACATCCCAGAAGGGTGTCACCTAGATTGATTTTTTAAAAGTACCCAAGGGACTTTTTTATCAGGAATTTTGTGACGCTCTATCCATTTGGTAAACATCTCAGCTGGCAACTTCATATTACAGAGTAGTTTTCTTTAGAAATTCAAGAATACTAATTTGCAGAACCAAAGATAGAATTCGGTCCAGTTTTGAGTGAGGGCAGAGTCGTTCAAGCAAAGAAGATATGTGTGCAGTGTGCCGTGAGTGAAATAGTCTTGTATTAGTCAGCTTTCTCTTCATTGTGACACAGTACCTAACATCCACAGCATAAAGGAGAAGTTTAATTTGCTCCCTGTTTTAATCTACAATCAGTTGGCTCCAAGGCAGAGACAACATAGTAGAAGGGTATGGTAGAACAGAGCTACTTCGTTCATAGTGGCAGGGAAACAGAGAAGGGAAGAGTTCCAGAGCAGAAGGGGTGAGCAACCAGACATAGATCCCACATCCATGCCTCTGTGGGCCACCCAGACACCTCTAGAAGTGTGCTCCTCCATTCAGCAGAGCAGATCCCAAAGTCAGTCAAGTTGGAATTCCACCCTAATAACCCCAAAACTAAATCAGACAAGGAACTCAAAAGAATTCACATGAATGGCAGGTTTAAAGGGAAAGTAAAATGAAACAAGACTCAAGAGATAAGAGATGCAAGATTATTAGGATTCTGGACATTTAATGATTATCAGGGATTAAAGAGAGATGATCAGATTTGTATTTGAGACACACGACACAGGCTAGTCTGTGAAGGGTGAGTTCAACAGGGGTCATTTCATTAGGAAACTTTCTCCATAGTACCAGTGAAATATGGACTAGGATACTAGAAACAATGTAGAAAACAGTTTGTTAACTTAGCTTATGAATAGGGCAGCTAGCTGGGAAAGGCCTGAGATAGGGTTGGGTGACCAGCCATACTGATAAGAATTAAAATAATTGGTAGTGAATTTGGACTTTGGATGAAGAACGAAATTCCTCAGTTTAGGACACAGCCCACTCTCTACTAAAGGGAGTTTCAGCCACTCTCTACTAAGCCCTGAGCTTTGAGGAATTTAAATGTAAGGTTTTTTCTCTAAAATCTCATTTTCCTTTAAATCTTACACATTGAAGAACTGGGAATCCTGAGATCCACTTGGTCACTTTAAATCCAAAGATGGACTTGTGATAGGTGGGCAGGAAACAATTGAGCGATCCTTGTGTTCTGCTTATCTATAATTAGCTCTGGATCCAGGGTACATTCAGTCATCTACTTTGGGACCCCTCCTGGAAATCCAAGAGCTATTATTATTTTTCAAAAAACTCTCCTGACCTCCTCCTTTGCTTTGTGACTTTGTTTCTTGACATTTGCAGACCCATGAGCTCGGTATAGAGGATAATATCGGGATGGAGAGAAGTAGATATATTTAACAGAAACAACAGGACTTGGCAAGTGATTTTTTTTTTTGACTAATAGAAAAGGAGATTTCAAGGATAATATTAAAGTTTCCGGGGCAGAAACATAGTAGGGAACACAGATGAAAACATGTTTGGAGAGGCTAACAGTGATTTTGAGAAGGTTGTGGCGAATCCAACAGCAGAGTTCAGTAGGCAGTTTTATGTACATGTCAGAATCTCTCGGTTGGAACTGTACATGGAAGAGACACCACTGGAATTTTGTGTTGCAACTAGGGAGACAAAATTCGCTGCTGATCAAATGGGAAATGCTGCAGTAGTAGCAAAGTTTTAAGTCTCCCTGAACTCCCTTGTGACAACACAAACTGGTACCATGATCAGCATCTTCAATGAAATTAGGTGACAAAGTATTTCTGTGAACCTGAAAATATGACTGAGTGGAGAAAAAATATATATCAGTGGTATATGGCCTGCATTTGTGCAGCAGGAAGCAGAAGGAAGCCAGGAGGCAACTGAAATAAGGGCTTTACTGAAAGGTCCAAGGACAAGCATCTTAAACTGGAATTTATGTTGATAATGAAGACAAAGCCAGGTATTTTCCTTCCAGGGTTTCTAATCTAATGTGGCTTGCAAAGAAGTGAAGGAAGATGGGATGTGAAGGCCAGTCAGAGGATTTCAGAAAGAGAAGCCTCTATATTATTGAAAGCTTCACAAAATTAACAGATGGAAAATCTCAGCTCTACAATGGGAAGTTAGGGAAGCTCTGAGCATCTCTTCAGGAAAACTCACTTCAACTAAACAAGGTAAAGAGAATGTATCAAGGCCCAATCCCTGTAAAATTGTTATTAAAAGAGGCAATAAAGAGTGGAAGAACACCCCTGTAAACAAAGAAAGAACTCCAGAAAGACACACAAGTGATTTGTGTAGTAATATTTGTGAATTTACACATGATGCAATGATTTCCTTGTGATCATTATCATTATTTTCCTTTATTTTTACTTACTAGTTTTCAAAATAATAGTTGGGTGTCCTGGCATTGTCCAACAGTGAACAATTAACATTTTTAGTATCATGAACTCATGGTTTAATATATTGATAGGTTTCAGTTTCTTGCAGTTTGTTTCATTGGTGTTCAACTGGTACTTTGGCCAAAGAGAAAAAGTAGGAGACCACACAAAAGTATATTATTTTATTTTTCACCCATTCAGTAATTATATTGGTGGTAATGGTATTCCTGGGTTGAAACTATTCTGTACAAGCAAAACAAATTAGAAATTGTATGATATTTACATTTTATTATCCACTATAACCTTTAGAATCAAAATTCTTAGTGTAAAATAAATACAAATATACAACGAAAACGTTAAGTAAAATTTCAATCTTGAATTTGAATTGGAAGTATTAGTATGATCTCAAGAAATAATCCAGTCTCTGTCTTCCCCATTGTCTTAGTCACTTTTTTCTCACTGCTAAAACAAAATACTCAACATTGGCAACTTAAAAGAGGAGAGGTTTATTTTGGCTCACAGTTCCAGAGGTTAGAGTTCCTGTATGATTAGTCAGCTCCGAGGGAAAACAGCATGATGGGAGAGCCTGGTGGAAAAAGCTGCTCACATCATGGTGGCCAGGAAGCAAAGAGCAAAGGGAAGAGCTGTGGAGAGAGATCTACCTTTCCTGGTCATGCCCCAGTGACCTGCCTCTTTCAACCACGCCCCACCTCCTAACTTCACATCAATTATAGCATCCCCATGATCCAATCCAAAAGCCCTACCTCTGAGCCTATGAGGATTATGGGGAAAATTCCAGATCTAAACCATAACACCCACGGAAACAGATTAGAATGTCTTAAAATGCAGATCCCACTGTTCTCCACAGTGGAGAACAAGGATTCTGTCAAAAACTACAGGGCTCATGGCAAAAAGATTCAAGAACCACCTGGAACATGTTTCCTTTGTCGAAACACCACTTGAGCACCAATCAAATAATTGCAGTGGAACAAAATCTATTTATTTAAACCATGAGTTCATCATACTAAAAAAGTTAATTTTCCACTTCTAGAGGATGTCAGAAAACTCATTTATTATTCTGAAAAGTATTAACTAAAAGGAAAGAGGAAAAGAAGAAATACTCTTGGTCACAGAGGGCAGTCATCACAAATCGAGCTATTTCTAAGATAGGAACTCAGAGAAGATGGGGAAGTTTAAAGCCAAAAATAAGGTTATGAGCTATTCATATATTTTTCTATAATCTTTTTATTTTAAAATCCATTTAGGTGATTTCCAAAAATACACACAACATAATAAGTAAAACATATGATCTAAGAAATTAGGGCGGAGGGAAATATTAGCAGGAAAAATATGATAGAATTGGCTCACGTTTAACATGAAAAACATAAATAGTGAAACCTTGTATGTTTTCTGAATATGGAAAACAACTCTATTGTGACCATCATAGTGACAAGTGAGGAAAAAACACTACCATTTAAAAATTGATATCTTGTGTCCCCATGAGATGGTGACAACAAAAGACCTCAAAAGCTGTTTCCATTAAAGTTTAAGGTAGTTGGCACATGCCTATAATCCCATCTACTCAGGAGGCTGAGGCAGGAGGATTGTAAGTTCACATCCAGCCCTGGGCAACATAGTGAGACCCTGTTCTAAAAGAAAAATATAAAATTTTAAAAGATCGGGGACATGGATCACTGGTATTTCACTTGTCAAGCATGCATGAAGTCCTGGGTTCAATCCCTAGTACTACTAAAAAAATTAAGGTAAATTCATCCAACAGGTTCCATAGTATGATATAGTGAGACATTTTTAAGAACATTTTAATATAATGCCAGAGCATCCTCTCAGCCTAGGTTTATGGCAAAATACATACCTACTACAACTAGTTTCTGCAGAAAACAGAATACTGTGTTTTAGCTATTCATTTTCTGATGGCCAGCCAGGCCAAAATTAAAGTATTAATTTTACAAAAGTTGGAATAATAGTGTAACTGTATCCTCTTCATAAAGTCATCAGTAGGTTTGTTTCTTTTTCATCTGAAGCACTACTTGAAAAAGTCTAGAATTTTCCAGGATTTTTTTTGGCTTGGCAAAAGCCTGATACATACTTCCTTTGATGAGTGAGTGGTCTTTTCCTTGCTTCCATCTATTTGTGTTCACAAGAATTTTATTTTCTCTTTTTGATGAGGAAAGAGAGTACACTGAGTTATATCTCTTTGAAATGTCAAAACCATCAGGATATTAGGAGATGTCTGGTAGAATGATTGTGATGAAGATCAGGTGTCAGCAATGAACAAGCCACTCCACTTCCAGATTGAACTCATCATCTAGAAAGAGGAAGTGTAGTTTGATGAGCTGGAACTCATAGCAGGGTCCTCACTGATCGAGTAAGCCCTGGTCCTGATTCAGGGTCTGGGTCTCCTCTGTTCCTGTTTACCCTGTCACTCAGGGTGTGACTTTAGGAAAAGAACACCAAGGAATTTGAACTGGAATGATTTGTTGGTGATGGGTAGAATGAGGAGCCAAGACCTACTCCAACCTAAGCCCCTGAGACTGGGTATAACACCGGAGAGAACAAGAAGGATGAACACATGAGACTGTCCAGAGACAGCAGTTACAGAGATGGACTTTAAAGGATCCATCTCCATACTGGCACACTTTTGTCAACAGAAGAGAGAAGACTTAACACCCGAGCCAGGATAATCATTCCTGAATGTTGTGGGGAGGGCGGGAGATGAAAGATCCCAGAAGAAAGCTGGATTTCTGGCTCACAGACATAATTTGAACATCAGAGAAAAGTCCATTTGAGTTTATGTGATGTACTCATGATTGAGATGAGGTTACGTAGTTTTGGAAAAAATACCATAGAAATAATATTTGTGTCCTTTTAGTACATCATGTCGAGTTTCATGATGTCACTATGCTTGATTACTAGTGATATTAACCTCGATCAATTAATTAGGGTATATATTAGTGTTCTCTAGATGAACGGAGCTAAGCAGAGAGAAAATGCTGGAGTTGAGGAGCGAAGAGAGAAAATGTGAAATTGGTTCACATATTTGGTGAGGTCAACAAGTCCCCAGATCTGCAGTTGGCCAGCTGGAAACACAGGGCAGTTTCAATCAAAGTCCAAAGGCCTGAGAACCAAGAGACTCAGTGGTATAAATCCCAGGCTAGAAGTTGGCAGTACCAGGGCCAGTGTTTTAGTTGGAGACAAAAAGTGGGTGAAAATCAGTGTCTCAGCTAGGAGAAAGAGAGGGAGAAGCAGTTCCTCTTATCAGATTTTAAAATTCTACTTAGGCTTTCACCCAACTGATGAGGTCTGTCCACACTGAGAGCAACAGGCAGCTTTATGCTGCCTATCAATTCCAGTGCTAACCTCATCCTGAATTATCCTCGATCACTCCAGTGTTTGACCAAGCATGTGAGCCTCCTGGGGTCCAGTCAAGTTGACACATAAAATTAAGTGTCCCCAGGGGGATCATCTGATTGTTTCATTGTAAAATCACTATCTCTGTAAATATGATTAGTACAAATGCCAAAATCACAGAACACAAAGAAAGAATGAGGAACTTTTATAACTGGGTAAAATTAAGGAGAAATAACAGTTGATTGCAATGTGAAATTGGAAAATAAACCATTAAAAAAACCCATTGAAATTGGTATATGATATATGGCTTAATTACTTGCTTGTACCAATGTTAATTTTTAGATTTTAATGATTCTACTATGCTTATGTAAGACGTACAAAAGCAGTTCAAAATAAAGCTTTGAAAATTTGTTTTGACTATTATTGTGTATGCTCCCCTATAGCATACATTGTAGTACCTTCCACAGTGTCCTGGACTCTGCTTCTGGCTGCTTTCTAGCCACAAGAAGGCACCTAGGTCATTCACACTGAGGCAAACTTCTCTGATGAGGAACACCTTACCCAGGCTTCCTTACAACTCAGTAAACCATGACTGGTCATGTTCCATTGCATCCCAGAGGGCTTCCATATGGATTGTGTTGAAATTCAATTGAAGTAACCCTCCATTGACCAGTGGGGTGCTGGTAAATGTTCAACAGCTGATTCTGGAAAAATCTCCTAATTAATGATGTTCACTAAGCAATTCCATGGCTGGTTTGAAGCTACTAGTATGACATTGCTGAATGTTAAATTGGGAATATGTACAGTAGTGAGCCATTGTATTTTGACTATGCAATTACAATAGTGATAAATGGCTTGGTGATGATAGATACTAGTGAAACAACTAGAAGTAATGATGAATATCTTTGCTTTTAAAGCACAATTTAGTGGAAAGTTTATGTATAAGTGTACACTGCATTATGATGTTTCTATCCATGATAGATGGCATATACCATGGTTGCCCCATAAGATTAGAAGGAGTCTATTGCCTGGTGCTGTCATGGCATAAAGCATTACTTGCATGTTTGTGGAGATGTTGGTGTAAACACACCTGCCATGCTGCTAGCCCTGTGAAAGTATAGAATGCATAATTACGTGAGATGCATAATACTGGATAATGAGAACAAGAGCATAGTACGTGGGTTTATGCATTCACTATGCTATACTTTTATCATTGTTTTAGAGTATGTGTTTTCTATTTATATGTGTCTAAAAGTGTTCTGTAAAGAAGTATGCAGTGTTACACCCACAGCAGCCTCAAATGTTTTGGGTTGACTGTAACTTATTTTCATCATATTGTCTTATGCTTGATTTACTCTCCTGTCCTTTTGCTCATCACGGCCCCAAAGTGTACCAAATTTACCCCAAATGTTGCCAGTAAACATCTATGGTACATGATGGAAGTGGAAACAAAATTAAAAGTGATTAAATAGAAAGGTGGAAAATGATTGATGGGTATTACCCACTAGCCAGTCGTTTCCACTTTGCCATATCTATGATCTTGAGGAACAAGAACAAAGTGACAGAAGCCATTGGAGGATATGCTTCATTAAAGACAACAAGACTAACAAAAATTTCAGAAGGGCTTATACAAAATATGTAGTGGCTTCTAAGGACCTGGACTGGAAACAAACAGATGTGTGAAGGTCTAGCTGGGCTACATTATCCATGTTTGTGTAAGTTCACTCTATGGTGTCCACATAGTGATACAATCACCTAATGATGCTTTCTCAGAATGTATCCCTATTGTTAAGTGATGCATACTTGCAATTTAATTTTCATCAATGGCTGTGCTTAACAACTGGCTTACAAAATTGAAATTTTAAGTGTTGGCTTCCACTAGTTGGTACAAGCTGGCTTCTGCACATGTCTGTAATGTGAATATACCTTCATGGGCTTTCCACCCCTTCTCTGCCAAACTCCCCACTTCCTTTCCACACTTCCTGATATTACTTTCTAAAATCAACTGCTTGCATCTAAGTCTGCTTCAGAATCTACTGTCAGGCAATCCCAAACTAGGTAGAGGCCAACACATTTTTAGCACATACTAGAATTTTAGATTTTTCTTTACCATAACTGGGAAGCGGCTGTTCTATTGTACCATTAAAAAATAATAGTAATTGGTAGTATTATCGAGCATAGTTATCCCTCTCTATCCATAGGTTCTGTACCTACAGATTCAATGAATTATGAAGATACTAGGCAGGTATAAATCACGTCTGTACTGAACATGCATAGAAGTTTTTTGTTGTTGTTGTTGTTTTTATTACCAGGGATCAAACTCAGGACCTTGTGCTTGCGAGGCAGGCACAGTGCCACTGAGCTAAAGCCCTGGCCCCCCATAGTTTTTTTAAATGTCATTTTCCCCTAAGCAATACAGTATAACAACTATTTACATCTCATTTGTGTTGTATTAGTTACTATAAGTAAATAGAGAAGATTTCAATACATAGATTATGTAAAAATACCATACCATGTTATGTAAAGAAATCGAACATCCGCAGATTTGGGTAACTGAGTGGATTCTGGGACCCACCCCTTTGAAGAGACAAGTAGATTTACACTGTGCTAAGCACTGAACTAAATTCTAGGTGGATCTAGTGTGAAGAGCTCCATATTATAGATGAAAAAAACTGACATGTAGGGTCATCAAGTCAATGTGTCCAAAGTCATAACATTGACAAGTGTCAGAGCAGATTGAGTTGAATTGTGGCCACAAGAAGGGCAGGGACAGATTTCTTTTAATGAGAGTGTCCTAAAGAGAAGCCACTGGGCTTCCTCCCATACAACCCCCTAGTCATGGATTATTGTCATTATAATTAATATTTATTATGGTCCTATGGCACCTTCAATGTCAATTTCAGTCTGCACTTCAATGAAAGTAAAGTGATGCACATGAGAGCAAACAGAAGATTTTTAATTTGGTAAAAGGAAGGAGCTTTGTGTGTTAAAGTTCTAGATCTCTACTGCAATTACTACACCAGCAGGTAACAAGCAAAAATAAATAAAAACCTAAGGTGTTTGCTTCTCTCCTTGGAAACCTTTATACCAAAAAGTAGAGATCAGCATTTTTAGACAGAGTTGAACTACTAGGTCATACAATGGATCTTTTTTTTGGTGGGGGGGAGCTTTCTGGTGAATTTAATATTAAAACCTAAGCAGACAGTACTATTATACTCTGAATATAAAAGAGTTCAAGTCAGCTAGAGATCCATTGTAGTTTTTTGATGTATGAATGATATGCCTATAGCTTGCTGCTTCTCGCCAAGTCTGAATATTAACTCAGGAAGCTTAGATAGAGTTTCCCAGACAACTAGATGACCTTTGAATATTTGAGAAGTGAGGTATTAATAATTAAATTGAACTGAACTGAATATTAAGTCTAACAGCAAGTAGAGTAAATAATTATATTCTATTGTTTTCCAAACATTAATGTACAGTTTCAAAATTTTTTACTGTAAAATCAAATAACCTTTAAAAAAACTTGGTAATCAGTATTTCCTTCATGAAGGCACTTGGATTTCCCAGAAGAAAATGAATTTTCTCCCCCTTTATTTCTATTCTGATCAGAAGAGCACTCTATGAAAACAAGGAAAAAAATGTGCCTATTTATGGAGGATACAATACAAAATTCACTCAGGTAAGTGCTACTGTTTCTCTGTTACCATCTTCTCTGTTTAAGGAACAGACTTTATCACCCTCAGCTAGGGCTGAGACCAGGGAAGTGAGACATCTATAGTACAATAGTTCGAGAGACAGTCACCCTCAGGGTAATGCAAGTGCTTGATCCAGCCATAGGGAAGCCAGCATATCCAGGTCAGACCTACCCCTCACATGTGAAATGAGTGCCTTAAATTCTGGCCTGTGACCATCAGCACACTGTCCTGCATACCATTCATTCATCTATTAATCCACTGAACAAATGTTCATTGAGCATCTGATACCTACCTTACTATTCTAGATCTTCAATAAATTAATATAAAATGTGTGGCCTTTGTGTCCTAAGGGAACAGAAAAAAATAAGTGAGACTTGTTATGGAATGTCAGAATGGGATAAGTACTTTGGCTAAGACAAAGGGTTAAAGGAAACCAGGAGTGCCAGAAAGAGTTAGGACATCTGCCAGAGGTGTCTTGATTTATGGAATTCAATGAGCACCTGTGAGAACACATTTGAGCAATGATTTGAAGGAAATATGGCATGAACTAGGTAGATAATTGGTGAGAAAGATTTCTAGGCAATTACAATGGCACATGCAAAGGCCCAAGGGCAGGAATATGCCTGATACATTTTAAAATCAGTGAAGAGCACAAATTGGCTAGGTGGAATGAGTAAGAAAATGAGCCAGGGAGATAAGGGAGCACATTTAGGACTTGCTGTACATTGAAAGCACTGTGAACTAACTTCGGAGATAAATGAAGGCCACTATGAGATGTTAAGCAAAGAGTGAGGGAATCTGTTCCAAGTTTAGCATAGACATTCCAGTTGCTCTGTTGATAATGGACTATGCATAAGAAATAGTAAAAGTGAAAGCAGGGAGACCAGACCACTTATGAGGCTATAGTGATGTTCTGATTGTACCACCCTGGTGATAAGCTGTGGTTATGTTCTTGACATTTTTTAAAGGTAGAACCACCAGAAAGTCCTGATGGATTGGATAGAAGCTAGGGCAGAGGGGTGTTGAAGGGAGCCTAAAGGTAGTTGGTGTGAGTTATCAGAAAGGATAGGAGTAGAACAAATTTACTCATATGAGTAAGCATATGAATAGAACAATTTCATGGGTGAAGACCAACATATTGATTCTGAATAAAGTTGAGATGTTTGCGATACATCTACTAGAAAATCTTGAGAAAGTGGTTGAATATGTGAATCTGGGAGAAATTGAGATTGAAGATAAATATTTTGGAATCATCAGCTTGAAGAGCTTATCTGAAATTATATATCTGAAGGAGATCACAAAAAAGTGGAAAAGAAAAATGTAGAGATGAGAAAAGATCCAAGGAGTGAGTAGTACAGCACTGCAACAAGAGAAGTGGAAGAAGAACTTGTTAGAGAGCCTGGGAAGCAGCAGCCTGGAAGGCACAAAGAAAAGCAAGGGAAGGCGTTAACAGGGAGCCAACTAAGAAGAGTTTCCAGGAGGCAGATCACCTGCCAGGTGTTGGTGATAGTCACTGCAGATGAAGACTGAGAGTTCCTTAGTGGGCTCACCATTGTGGAGGCCACTGGGGATTTTTGTTAAGAGCAGGTTGCATGCAGTTAAGTAAAGGAGTGAGATTAGGACAGAAGTGAGACATAGCGTTTCCTCAGTGCAAGTGTGCAAGGAGGGCACAATAGATCACTCTCTTCCTCTTATAAGGCTGCACATCCCACCATGTGGGCATCACCCTCAAACCCTAATCCAACACCAATCCCTTCCCCAAAGGTCCCATTTTCACAAACAGTCATGTGGAGGTTCAAGCCTTCCCATATGAATTGGTGAGGGAGTACACAAGCATTTAGTCTATAATATCATTTTCAAATCCAGAATCTTCATTCAGATTTTCAGCATCTCCTGAAGAATGAGAATATTTTTCAGCCCTCTGCCCAGATTGTAGCCTGGCACAAACTGGATGTCTGAATAGAGACTTCTTTGGGGAAAGCACATCCCTATCAGGTCACTGTAGCCACCACAACTTCCCCATGTCTTGCATCCACCTCTCCTGCTAATTTGTGCTGGATGGTTTTCAGTTTTCTGGACAGCATGGGCCAGGAGGAAGGCCTGCAAGCTGTATACATGATAAAGTTACAATGTTGAATATATATATAATATATAATATATAATATAAGTTGAATAATATATATTATATATTGAATATATATGTATTATATGTTGAATATAATATATTCAACACTGTAACTTTATCATGTATATATTATATATGCATATATCATGTATATATATGTAACTTTATCATGTATATATATATATATAGAGAGAGAGAAAGACTAAGAGAGAGAAGTGAGAGACTTGAAAACAGAATGGACACATTTTAAAAGACGTTTAGGTATAAAGGAAAGTTAGAGAAATGGTACAATGGCTTTCAGGAGAAAACTGGGTCAAAAAAAGTTTTATTTAGTAAGATCAGAGAAATGAGATGGAAAAAATAATAGCATATTTCCATTCTGATGGTCACTGGCTCTTGCCAATCTGATTACTCTGCTTTGCTACTCTGCTATTAAAGTTTTTCATAGAATAAATGAACTTGGGGTTATTTTAATAGGAAAAGAAGCTAAAGGATGTTAAAAATGCAAGTTAAGAAGTTAAAAATGAGCCTGGGGCTGGGAAATTTGGTTGGACAAAAATCGACAATCCAAACAGTTCTAAAGAAAGTGGAGAAAATAAAGATATCAGCAAGTAAAATAATAATTGTTACTCATAAGTAATAAATTGCCATGATAGAAGTTCATCATCACAGGAACTGTGCTACAATGATCCATAATTCAGTTACTGTTTCAACACTAAGGAATATATTTGCTTACAGTTTAAGAACTAATCATGCTTTTGAAAGGAGCTCTTAAAATGAAATGAAGTTTCTGGAATCAAGCTTTGCAGCCAGTGACTCACAGCTGCTAGTTGCAGGATAGTTTTTGTTAGTTCGCGCCTCTCTGTTAAGATTCTAGTGTCTCTGGATGCTGAGAAATTCAGTCTCAGTCATTTCTAAGATCCCTGGTCCACCATTAACAGGTTCAGGTGCTGCACCATCCAAACCTTTCAGGGAGTTCCTTCCGCTTTGGGTCCGTGAGCCCGTGTGGGTAAGACAACTGAGCCCCTTTGGAGATGAGGCATCTTCGTGGAGGACCCAAGCTCATGTGATTAACCTTTCTTTTTAACTAAATACGTCCATCTGCTTAATTTCCTCTATCCTGGGCAGAAAAATGGCAGGGTTAGAAGAAATAAGTGTGATTCCCTGGAAATACAACACTGTTTCACTGCCTTACACTACTTCTCCTTCCTCTAGCTAGCAAGTTTTTGCCTCTAATCCAACTAACATTCTTCCCCAACCTTCCTTGTGTATCAGTAACCTTAGGCAAATTAGGCTGCACTAATTCATGACTCCAGACTCTCAGTGGGCTTATAACACCAAGGTTTGTTTCTTGCCTTTGGTTCTATCAGTTGCAGAATATGGCACTAATTAATGTCTTCTTCAGTAGTAGATCTGTGTTGCCAGAGCTGCCTCTTATCTCATCTCATGGCAGAAGGAAAAAGAGTAATACCACAATCATGAAATGACCTTTACAGTTTCCATTTGGAAATTGCATATGTCACGTTTCTTGTCCAAGACACATCACATAAGCAAACTTGATGCTGATGGTAAAGCATGCTACTCACTGGGAGAGGTATAGAGAAATTGAGAAAAATAACACAACCATCACACTTCCCCCTTGGGGACATTTTCAAGAAACAAAATGTCAAATGTGTTTAATGGAGGTGGAGCAGTAGCAATGACAAAAGAAAAGCAGTTAGAGTTTTCTTTCTTATTAACTCAATTTGCTGTGTTAGTAAGCACTTCCATGATATGCAGATTCTAGAAAAAACTTTGAAGAATGGTTAATTCTAACTATTCTATAATACTGCCAATCAGGTTTTAATCAAGTATATAAAGCATGTTAAGTCACCCAACCCAACAATTCATGAGTCCATACTATTTTACTACCCCCTCTCATTCTTTCAGTACAGGAATTTAGACATAGAGATAAAATTGCTTGCTAAAAAAACACAAGTAATATATTGTAGGGGCAGGTTTGGGATCTTAAGTATTTAGTGCTATGTTCTGCACTCCTATCTACTGTCCAACATTACTACTGAGGATTAGACTCAGTCAGACAGTATTACAGGATCCCAATAAAACAAACAGTGGCAATTGTTTTGCTTCACTCTATACAATATTATTTCAAAGGTTGTCAGCAAAAGAGACTTTTTTTCTGTTTCCTTTGAAACTTAAAATCTTCCTGTGTTATTTTCAGATTAAAGTTCAATTAAGGTATATTGTGTTCACAGTCCAGATGTGGTGGGACAGTGGGGAAGGTTGCTGAGAGATCGAAGAAAAAAACCTATAGATGGCTGGTGAGAGATAAAATTTTTAAGACATTAACAGTAAAGGGTAGGGTTCTTTAAGACCTACTAGTAGAGAAGGCTAGAACCCAGTGGCAGGGGGCTGTACAGGAGGCCACTAGAAGATACATGGATGTCCAATGGTGGTGGTAAAGCACCAGAAGGTCAAGGAAGAGTAGACCAGGAGGGAAATCACCAGAGTTTGGTGGAGGCAAGCTGGACAGGTAAACTGCCAGAGGAAAGTCAAAGTGTCCAGTAGTGGCCAGCTAGACCACAGCACTCCACAGGGTTCCATTCCATGCCATTATTGCAGAGAGAGAGTTTTATAGATTAAACTACATATCAGTGACATCATTAGCTTGCTTTATTCCATTGTCTGACCAGCATTCCAGGAAACAGCTGACTTAGCATGTGGGCAGGAGACAGTTCCTACAGAGTGCACTGGTTGCAGTGTCCCTCCAGAGAATTATCAAGACATTCCAGTCCTGTCTGCTTACAATGTCATTGTGACTTGACAAGAGTCTTGAGAACACAAAAGACACATTTCAGAAACAAGATGCTAAATGCCCTATTTTTTGTCAGGGTCAATACGAGGGAATAAAATAGTCATGCTGTTGGACCTTCAGTAAGGAGGTTATAAGTGACCATTCACTCCTAGGAGTGAGTTATCTTTCTGGGTACTCAGCTTTTACTCACAGGAATTCCTAATCCCAAATTTAGGCCCTAATATGTCTTGCATGCCAAAAATCACTCAAAATTGTTAAAGCTATTCATGCAGACCCTTGAGCAGAAATTTCTACTTTTCGTTCACTTCCTTCCATCTTCCTTTCTCCCTCCTATACTTGATAGGAGAACAGCAGTTTATGAAAACAACAATCCCACTCCTGTTGCTACTAGGACTCGGTCCTCCTCCAGTCACCTTCCTTGTGTTGTCCTTGAGGACCATAAATGAACTGCAAGGTTTCCAGGAAGGAGTTCCACAGTGCCACATCCATGTTTTCCCTTACTTCGCACATAAGCAAGCACAAATCCCAGCCCAGACACACAAAGACACGTACAGGTGGTATGCACGCACATTCCTCTTCGCCTCTCCTTCTCTAGATCTTTCACTTTCAGAATGCTTCTTCATGAAAGGCAAAGAAAGACGAAAAAAATGTACTTCATTGAGTTGTATAGTTTATATGTAAATTTTGCATAGTACCTGGCGCACAGGATGAACTCAAGAAATGTTAGCCTTTTTTTCTTAACAGAGATAACTATTCAAACCATTTCAAAAATCTCTAAAGCTTTATTCTGAGCTACAATTTAAGAGAATATATTCCAATTCAATTAAATTCACTTAGAATGGGTTGAACTCCTAGTTTATACTATATTTCTATGAACTAAAGTCCCCATCCCAATTCTTATGCTGAAACTCTAATCTTCAGTGTGATGGTATTTGGAGATGGGGAAGTAAGTAAATCAGAAAAGTAGAACCCTTGTGTGAGATCTGGATCCTTCTAAAAGACAAAATAGACTTGCCTTCTTTTTCTTTCCCTTCCACTCCCCTCCTCTCCCCTCCTCTCCCCTCCCCTTCTCTTCTCTTCCCTATGCAAAGTCATAGAAAAAAGCTGGACATCTGCAAAACAGGAAGCAGACCCACCCCAGACACAGGAAGTAACGGTGGACTTCCCAGCCTCCAGAAGTGGGACACCACCCAGGGTATAATTTGTTAACAACGACCGACCCAAATTGACTAAGATCCATATATTGTGCTAAGTTCCAAGTCAGGTTTTTCCTCCACCTAACTGACAAATTATGTCATCTCCCAAGGCCAGTTTCTTTAGAGTAAAGGTATCTTTGAAGTCTCTCCTACCTCTTACACATTTTATTTTTGACATTATTCTCAGGGAAGTATAGTCATGACATTCAGTTTTTAATGGTCAAAGCTATTTTGCAAATTGATTCAGGAAAATACGAAAATCAATGACTTTCTCTCTGTGGTAAGTCCTAAAAGCCTGCCAGCCTTGGATAGAACTGGTGTTGAGAATGAAGAGGACAGGCTGGGGAGAAACTGTGCCACTGAGTGATTGCAGACTTTCCAGGGCAATTCTGAAAATGACATTTCAAAAATCAATTTAGTGATCCCCCTCTATCTTTTATGTCCAGGGAAGTGTACTTCCATCAGCTATAGCCTTATAAACAGGTGTAATCCAGCTTTTTATAAAAAAGCATGAGATACATTTGAATTGTCATGACTAAAAGAGCTTGAATCAACTGGTTCTTCACTGTATCAGCAGATAATTCAAAATACTCATCGCTGTTATCACTCTGCTCAAGAGATTTGAAAAGCAACAAAACACTCCGGCAAAATCCTTACCAAAAGAAACAACTGTTCAGCAACCACTGAATTATTTGCCAATGTTTTATGCGTGGAAAACAGAAATATAATTCTACTTTCTATATCCCCTCAACTGAAATATGTATTATTTGATTTTAATGTAGCCAACCTAATCTGCATGCTCTGACAAGACAAATTCCCACGGGCAGAGTTGTCTTTGACTTTTTGGAAACATTTGTGTTATTTTTACTTTTCATATATCTGCTCAGAAGAGAAAATATTTCCTCTCATTCTATTCTCAAAAAAAATTTAATTTTTAAAGCCTTGCAGGGGGAAAAGTAATAATAATACAGGTAATCAAAACATGAAACAAGGCACAATTTTGCTGTTATTTCCCAAGATTGCTCCCAGTGTAATGTTTACAAAGAGGGACTAATTCAGTAGATAAACCAAGCAACTATGCAGTGTATTAAAAACATCAAAACAACATTAGTTTGCAAATCAGTGCTGAATCTTAATGAAATCATTTCTAATAACAAAACAGAACTTACACTGGCTTCTTAGAAGAGCATGATTCTGTCTATCAAGATTAAAATATTTCCCTAGTTAGTTGTCAGGAAGAATTAATTTATAATGTGTTATATAAAACAGGTTGAAGTAGCTCCTTGGAGAGGACTATTTCATGGATATGTAACCAGAGCTGAACAATTCGAGGCCTTTACTAATGCATCAGATTTATAATAAAAGACCAATGACAGTCTTTTGGTTCACAGTATTTCTCAGTTGTGATGAGAACCATATTTTTGTGCAAAATTCTCTGCTAACACTTTCATTCCTTTCTCTGTGTGTGTGTGTTCTATGTATAAATAATAGCCAAATTAAACAAGCACAAATCTCTAGCTAACCACACAACTGAAACTGAACAGGCAGGAGCCACATGGTCCATTCTCAACTTCTTTCTACCTGCTAGACAGGTGAGTCAAGGGCGTGTGGGGTATGTGTGTGTGTTGGGAGAAGACAAAGTGTTTAAACAAATATAATGATAAACACAAAGGTCTAGAGTCAAGGAAACTATGGTGTCCTTGAAAAATTGCAAAATTTGGCCAAACTAATGCAAAGGAAAGTACCAGTTTGTAAATGGACTGACAAAAGCTGGGAAATACAAATTTGCAGCAGAATTCTGAACACACACACACAAAACATGTCATTATATTTCTAAATCCTGAAAAAGACCTGAGCACTCATCTAAGGATTCAGGGCTATCTATTTTCAGTCACATTTTTGTGAACCTTTCCTTTCCTTTACATGAATTCTAGAGTATCTCTATACCAGAGAAGTAGAGGAGGAATCTCAATGCTTCATTTATTTGACCTGCTGCTCTCTTGGCTTTGAATTTCACCCCAACTGAAGGCAGCAGCATCTCTGAAGCCACAGTGCACAATCTCTTGACAGGGACACCTCCTCTGGACCTCAAAACGCAGGGTTCTGGGCTTAGCCTTCTCTAATATATGTGCATCTGATGTTCTGCTCTCTCCTGTGGCCTAGAATATAAGCAAAATCCTGCTTCCTTCCATGCCAACTGAGGTATGTCCCCATTTCCACAGAAACCAAGAGTAAATCCTCCCTCTTGAATTGGTCAACATTCTCTTTCTTTTCAAAGTATCCATCTCTATCCTTTCGTATATAGACTCTTCCCTTTCACACAAAGGCATTCTGCAGTATCAAGTGACATTCTAGAAATAATGACATTATTAACCTCCATCATTACTAGGGCAGAGTCTAGAAGAGAGATGCTTACCTGACCTTACAGAAGATGAATAGAGGAAGACTAGCTTTGCATTCTTTTGAGCCTCCTACAGTAGACTTGACATCCAAATAATCTCCTCCCAGAGCGGCTGCAAAAAATGAGCTTAAGCTTTATTGTCTCAATTGGTTTCTGCAGAATGACATGACAGGAAGAAGGCAAGACCTCAACACCTCATCCTTGGGGGTTGTGTACAAAAGCTAACAAACAGCTTCGCTCCGAAGGTGAAGGGGCATTTAAAGTAACAAGTGAAAGCCAACCAAGGAGGCTTCCTCAGGACCTGAGACTTATGAAAAGGAAAGACCAATACAGGAAGAAGGGAGAAGGCAGTACATAGTCACATAGGCAAGGAGCAGGAACGAACAATGGAGAATTCCAACCCTTGAAGGTGTTGGACAACTTACTTAAGAGTAAGATAGGAGTTACCCTTGTAATAGAGGTCAGAGAAAAGAGCATCATACCAGTGGCAATTTAGGGCTCACATCCCATACCCAAAGAAGGAGCTGGCTGCTCTCTCTATTCTCTTTGCTTATGCCACACACACTTCTGGGTCTAGGAGAGGTGATAAACTTGCCTCTGTCAATGGGGATAGTAAAGCCCACAGCACAGAGTATTTGTCACAATAAGAGATAATGGGCCTAAAGTGCCTGGAGTATTTCCTGGGCACATACAGACACTTAATAAGTGATAGATAATCTTGCCATGCTGTGTCAGTAACTTTTAGAACCCCCACACTCAAGCACATACTACCTCCTCTAATGGCCACATAAAACAAAATGACTTTTTCCTCATTTTCTTTATTGTGTTAATAAATAGACTAGTGCAGCAATATGTTTCTTCACATTAAATACATCCTTTCATTGCCAACTTTGCCTGTGAAGGGCAGGAATTTCCATACTCACCGATTAGTGCTAGGAAAACTGCATGGTTGCTGGGGCCTCTAGCTTCACCTTCCATAGTCCAGATCAGATCAGGAAAATCTCAGATCAGATCTGAGTCCATCAGATCAGAAAAACTTCAACTGAACTGAATTTACGTCTCTTAACACTCATTTCAGTGACGGTCCGTGTGGTTTCTTTGGACCACTCATCCGTTTTAGGGACTGAGTTTTCATGTCTAAGATAACTGCAGTGGAATTCACCAACGAAGCTCGGGACCAGCTGAAGGAAAGGGTGTGTTTCTGATGCCAGTCTGAGGTTGTGGTATGACAGTGTGTGCTTCAGGGCTCACAATGATGCTCCACTTTGCTTTGGGAGCTGCAGAACTAGTGGCACTTTCAAGGACCGACTAAATGCTTCTTTTCCTGGTCAATTGCATGTGTAGAAAGATCCAAACTCATGCTTATTTGGAAGCCCTTCATGTGCAAGAATGAACACAATGACATTAGTTGCAGATGCAGAGGCCTGAGGGGACTAGAAAATGACATCTTTGACTCTGCTTCCTAAACACCCTTGTAATTTTAAACTTCTCTTTTCAAAGCACTTTCGACTTGCAATTTTCTAATTAAAAATAAAAGTGAAGAATACCATACAAATAAAAACAATGTATAAGCAAAGTACCTTTTAAAGTCTGATAAGGAAATGAACACTCATGAAGTTCACCCCCTAGATGAGATGAAGCAACTTGTCATGAACAGCACAGTCCCTGTGTGTCCCTTCCTGAATGTACCTTCTTCTTTGTCCCTGACAGATAAGACTACTACTTTAATTTAAAAAGAAATCATCCTAGTTTTAATTTCTACATGGCCACACTAGTCAGTGCTCTCCAGAGAAACATGACCAAAAGGAAATATATAAATATATTAAAAACATATTATAAATAATTGACTCACATAATTATGGACACTAGCAAATGCCAGGTGTCTGCAGGATGAATTTGTAGGCTGGAGACCCAGGAGGGCTGATCATGTGATCTCACTCTGAAGGCCAGAAGCTTGAGATGCAGGAAGAGCTGATGTTTCATTTGAAGCTGAAAGTAGGTAAAAAGTTGATGCCAGTTTTCAGGCCACCGGACAGGAAGAATGAACTCGTAACCTGGGGATGGTCAGCACTTTTATTCTATTTAGGCCTTCAGTGGATGGGATGAAGATCACTGACATTGTATAGGGTAACATGATTTATTCACCTTACCAATTTAAATGTTAATCTCACCTCAGAATATCCTTGGAGAAATTATGAGAACAATGTTTGACCAGATGTCCGGACACTCCATGGGACAGTCAAGTGACACATAAAATTAACCAACATAATGTTTAGATTGCATATGGATAAACAACTACATGATAAAATCTTTTAGTTTTGCCTCATTTAAAACTTTGTATTAGCTTGAATAAGTTGAATCATTTTTGTGTGCATATTTTATGATTTTCTTTTAGTTGACATCATGCTTGTCACATGATTGATTCAAATACTTATTTCTTTTTATCTACTGTTTCATGTTCCATTATCTGATATACTATTACCACAATATATTTACCCTTTCTATTTTGGGTAAATATTTAGATTGTTAATTTTTTTTCACAATTCTAAAGATAGCTTTTATGACTATTCTTGTATATGTCCTCTGCTCCTTTTTGGTTTTTTTATTCAAAACTGTAGTTGCATCCTGATTACTAATTTCCTATGCCAAGCCCTGAAAGATCTGTGACTTAAATAAGAGAGACTTTTTCTCTCTTCCAGATTGTCCAAGCATAAGCACTCCTGTGATGATAACCCAGTGCACTTACCCATGTATATCAATGCATACTTCCTGTATTACTCAGCTTCCCATTGCTGGCACAAAATACTCAACACCTTCAACTTAAAGGAGAAGAGATTTGTTTTGGTTCACAGTTTCAGTTTCAGTGGATGCAGTCCATGGTTGCCTGGTCTCAAGGCAAAAACCACATGGTAGAATGGCATGGTGGATGAAAGCTGCTTACTGCATGGTAGCCAGGAAGCAAAAAGAAAGGAGGAACCACGGAAAAGAATATTCCAAGTCTTACCACCAATGATTCATCTCTTCTGGCCAGGCTCCATCTCTGAACATGGTACTTTTAGGGGACATTATTTAGGAAATTAGCATTTTCTACCACAGATAACACAATATTCCCTCTCTAGGGACAACAATCTTCCTCTGAAATCCCACCCAGAATTGTAGGCTTTCTGAGAGATGCTCCATCCACTCTATCGGGTCTGGCTATAGAACATAGCCACCCATAAGTGAAATCTATTTATTTGTTCACCATCCTTTCCTTCCTATACAATAGTGGATAACAAATGAGATGGTGATTAAAACAAAGTAAAATTTATCACTAAGAAAAGCAGACACTCACAGCATCCAGTAGTCACTTTTTGTGAAGAGCTAAATGAGAATGAGCAGGGGTTCTTCTGGCAATGAAGAAAAATTCTTGCTTTACCTATGTGGCAGCTGCTGTTTTGTCTTTGGCAGTAACTTTGTCCTCTGGTTTTGCCTTGAGAAGATGTTTCCCTGTCTATTACCCAGCCCATGACTACATCCAAATGGTTGTTGGAAAATGTGCTCTCCTTGGGGAGGAAATCATATTGTGACAATTCCTACTCATCTAGGCTTTGGGGCTTGGAAATTGCTTTAAGGAGTTAACAAAACACAGTTTTACAAGTGAGTCTTGGGGGTTCTTTGGAAAATTTTCCTAGGCTTCTTAGAATGCTTGTTTCTGGTCAGTTCTATGTTGGAGTGATAATAGCCACAGATCTTACCCGAAATAGAACTATTCAAGCAGTGCACTGGATATAATGGTTAGCCACAAAGAAGTTAAAAATGTGCCCAAGATGTTTTCCTTCTTGCCTGTTTAGGATAAGCAGAACACAAAGCTGGTCATCATTGGCCATGAGTCCCCCACTCCTGTAACAATGGCTACACATATAGTGTGTTATTAATGTAGAGTGTGAACACTTTAGAAACACTAATCTAAGCAGAGATTTTCTGTATTGGAGTTTTACTCATGATCTCTGTTTTCCCAATACTATTCTGCTTTGACTTATTGTCAGGCACCCTAAGTCATTCAAAAGAAAGGAAATGAGAAGTTGTGTTAGCTTGTGGAAAAGTTGCCAAATATCCCAGGAGAGATAAACTTACTGGAGGATTGTTCACAAATCCCCAGGCTTACTCCAGCCTGCTATATCTGCATTCTCAGAGGCTGTAGGGCACCTTCCCAGCATGTGCCACCAAGATTCTGCTCCTGAAGTTCCTCTTCCAGGGTCTTAATGTGCATTCATCATGATATAAATGCTGTTCAAAGATTAACAGTGGCTTAAACCTTTTCACTTAACAGTTTTTTGTTTTTTGGTTTTTTGGGTACTGGGGATCGAACTCAGGACCTTGTGCTTGTGAAGCAGGTGGTAGAACCACTGAGCTAAATCCCCAGCCTCACTTAACAGTTTTTACATAAGCAATCCAAGGTGTTTGTACTGTCTGGGATTTACACTCTTTCTAGACACCTTGTTACAGCTTGTTTCTAGATGTTCCCCCCAAAGCCTCATGTGATCATAAGTGGGGGTTTTTCCAGAGGTGGTTGGTTTATAATGCTGAGATTAAGGGTGTGGGATTACTAAATCAGTCTACTGATTGGTTTGGCATCCACCCTCGGATGCGTAGCCTGGATAGAGTATAAGAAGGACAGAAAGAAGCTGCTACTTTTGCTGGTTGGTTTGCTTGCTTGCTTTCTCCTGCCTGCCATGAACTGTTTCTCCTCTGTGATGCCTCTCCACCATGCCACAATGCTCTGAAGCCAGCCAACTATGGACTGAAACCTCTACATACTGTGAGCCAAAGTAAACCTTTTCTCCTTTAACTTTGGTTTTTGAGTATTTTGTCTCAGCAACAAGAAAAGTAACACAGCCTTAAACACCTGCTTCCTTCTCACAGACCATCCCCATTTCTTCTTGTCACATTTTCATTCCAGCCAGTTGAAAGGAAGACAAAAGAGACCAAACAGCTCACCATTTCCTATTAAGGTCATAATCTAGAAGGTGCACGAGCCACTCATATACTTTCTTTTTTAGCAAGAAATGGGTCGGATGACCACACGTGAGTGGCAGAGAAGCTGAGAAATGTAGTCTTTATTCCAAATAGCCAAGTGCCTTTTGAAAGGAAGGAAAAGGACTCCAGATATCAGGGGAAAGTAGCTATCTCTGTCATAATCCTTATAATTTTTCTTTGGTAGATCTAGCAATAACTGAACTGTTGTTAAAAATCTACTATGCTGTTGGCTTTGTCAATTTCTCTATAAGTTTTGCTTTATATAGCTTACACAATTGTATTAGTTATATACAAAGTTGGAAATGGTATATCTTCCTGGTGAGATTAATTACAATATGCTATGATCTTTTTATCTTATAATATTTTTGTATGAAACTCTATTTTGTCTAATATTCATGTGTTTACATCTTCTATTTTCAGTATTTTCCTGACTTATTCTATTATTTTACTTTCACTCATCTTACATTCTTATGTATCTTATGAATAGCATATAGCAATCTTTTTACTTATATTGTCTTTTGCTATTATTTGTAGTAAGTATTCTGCTATTACACAGCTTCAATTTTTAGCCACATGTTGGTAACAACTTGTATTTTTTTCACCATATCTTTGGGATGGTTTCCTAGGAATGAGTTTGACATGTGGAAGGATAAATACACATATAATTTTACTAGCTCTTCTCCTCCACTGGGTTAAAGCATTGGCCATACAACAGGATTATGAGGTGTCTGTTTCTCAGTAATGTCACCAGCATGGAGAAAGTGACACACTGGTATTTCTGCCAATTCAGTACCTGCAGAGTTTTACCTCAGTATACTTTTATTCTGATGGAGGTTTACTATCTTGCTATATGTTAGAGCTGTTTGCATTTTTTTTCCTATAAACTGTCAGCAATAGTTTAAATTTCTAGCCTGGGGACCTTTGGTCTTACATTTTAATCAAAGCCCACATATGAGATGATTGAAGGCAGCAGTACTGAACTCTCAGGGGAGACTTCTGCTCCACCCACAGCTGAAACTGAAGCCATAACAACCCCTTCTGGGGGAAAAGCCTGGCTGGTCCACCTCCTTGTAGCCTCATTCTTTAGGGTCCCAGCACTTTGTAAGATTTTCTAACCTAATCTTTCCACCTAAAGGTTTGTTTGTGTTCCTCTCTCATTTGTTGCCTGTTGAAAACTGGCCCTTGGGATCCCAGGGATACAGATCTTGGTGCACCTTTTAGCTTGTTTTGAAACAATTACACCTTTTTAAAACCTAGGCTCTGAAACTCTTCTTCCTACCTGATCAGCTGTTTCGCTGTAAAATTTTAAAAAGTATTTGAAAACAATTTTATTTAGTATTTTTAAGTTTTCAGAAACAGAAGAATATTTTCAACCCAGATAGTCTATAATATTGCAAGAAACAAAAGCAGTTGCAGCTGTATTCTTACAAATATATAAATGAAGGTTTGGTTATTATCAATGACTTTGGTAACATGGTCACGTTCATGAGGCCAGGTGCGATGGCTTCTTTGCTTACCACTCTTGCCCTTCCTAAGGCAGGAAACAGGAAATGAGTTCTCCACATAGTTTTTGAATGAATACAAATGAATGTAAACAATATAAAGACCTTGGAGATGCTAGGTGTAGTAAGAAGTGAATTTAAATACCAGGATGCAGCCATCCCCCGAGATTGGACAGCAACCGTTGTGGAGCTGTGCATTTGGACCAGAAATCAGTAGTAAACCCAAGTAGTAGCTGATACGGCAATGTATAAGCAACACAGATTAATTGCAAAAGTGAATTACCCATGTCATTCCCTGAAGTAAAATAACAGTTATTTCCATTTCCAATTTATTTGGAACTGGAGACAGTGTGATAAGAAGGAACTCTGCATTGGGCATTGTTAAAAGACAAAGGAAGAAGCTATTCAAAGAAATAGCTTAAAGTGGCTGAATGAGAGGGTGGCACATTTTTAAAAAAAGGATCTATGGCCTGCTTCTTGCGAAGCTCGACTAAGGGGACATGATTTGTATTCTTTCCCTACCTCACTCCCGATTCTTAAAGAAATTAACAACTAGAAAATAGATGAAAAATGTCTACCAGACATTAGATAACAAGCTCCAGTTCAGGACAGTGGTTTCCGAGACTGGAAAAATGAAGACAGTGAGATACTACTATTGCCCAGCTTACTCCCTGGAGAGCACTTCCATGCCTTCTGCCTTCCACCTTCTGGCAGGAGGAGGAAACCAAGCAGAGTCAGAGCTCTCCCTGAGGTAAAGAGCAGGCTTTGGAGTTTGCAGCCTGGAGGACCAGCGAGAAAGGGGTGGGGGCGGGGGTGGAAAATGCTCACTCCCGAGATGCATTTACTAACAAGCTTGTGCATGTGACGAGAACTGCACGGAAGGAACAGACGAAATGATCCCTGGAGATCACACAGGTCTGAGATAGGTCCCGTTCCCATCAGCTGCAACACACAAACCACGTAACACACAAGGTACAAGGCATAGTGCTCAGGAGGCTATGGCCTAAATGGTGGTGAAAAATCAGCCCCAGATTAAAGGCCCTCTGATTCCACATTACAAAGAGTAAAAGTAAACCTCAAAAAGATACAAGAATTTTCAACTAACTCATCTAGATTCTAGAATAGAGTTCATGGATATTTTTAAAACTAAAAGAACGTCCAACTCCCAGCCAGATAAAATCGAAAGCATTTAGGATACAATAAAAAAAATTATCAGACTTGTAAAAAACAGGAACCTGTGACCCACAATGAACAATGGAGAAAAACTCATCCAAATTGATCTAGAAATAGTAAAAGTGATAGAATTAGTACCAAGTATATTCAAGCAATTTTAACTGAAAGGTCTATGTTCAAGAAATCAGAAGGATACTGGAGCAAGTTAGGGAGAGACAGAGAATATATGAAATAAATATCAATTAAGCTTTTAAGTGTTATAAACAAAATAGCTAAGGAAAATACATATACTGTCACTGAAAGATATTGGACATTGTAGAAGAAACTGTGCGAAATCAAACAGAACAAAATCTCTGAAAAATAATGAATATCAGTTTATGGGACAAATAATAGTACCTAATACATGCATAATTTTGAAGGAATTGACCTGTGTCTTGATTTAGGTTATGGTTATCTGGCTGTTTTCAAAATTACAGAATTGCACATTAAAAATAGAGTGGAGTTTTTTATATATAAATTACTATAACAAAAATAAGTTTTTCAACAACTGGACAAAAGTAGTGACTAGGAATTTGCATTTGGCACATTTTCCTCTGTGTTCAATGTTTGATGCTTTTTATTATTCATGAGCAGAAAGATCCAGTTTCCCAATCCCAGTTCTTTCCCTACTCATGGTGGGAACATAGACACCTTATTTACCATCGTTTGGACTAAATTTACTCGTCTTGAAAATGATATCAAATATTTCATGTATTCATTTAGACCTGCAATGAACAATACAGTACTTACTGAGTGCTAACTGTTGGGTACTGTGGGAAAAGAGATACAATGTTGTCCTCAGTAGCTGTGATCACAGAATCACAAGATAAATCAGGGCAACAGTAACACTGACAGAGGATCTAGTCCAACATAAAGCAACTGCAGCCCCACCAGCAAGAATAACTTCCTCAGAGGCTTTAAGCTCTTTAGTGTTAGAGGCATGAGCACAAACCTAAGTCCTCTGTCTAAAATGCAGACCTACTGCTGGTAATATAGGCAGAACTACAAAGCTCTTTTAACCCCAAAGTATGTTTCTTTTTCATCTTGAGACAGAAATTTTATTTAATTTTACTTTATTTTTTTAATTTGA
>NW_004624811.1:3210304-3239610 GCF_000247695.1 Heterocephalus glaber | reverse complement strand
AAATAAGAACCACGATACTCATGTAATGGTACAAGATCCCAATGATGAATGTAACTGTATTTTATACCTAATATGTACCAATAAATTTAATGGGGAAAAAAGATAACATACCTAACTATTGAAAAGATAAAGAAATAAAGAATTGTGATGCATCTAATGATTATTCTTATTCTAAGATTGAACCTCTGGCTTCATTTTCAGGTAATGTTTAATTTCTTTTGATTGTCCAAAAACAATGGTGACCATTCTACATGTGCTGTTATTTTTAATAACTACCAGTGGAATTACAGATGTTGCCAATAGGCTCCTAGAACGGGAGACCTCGCTGTCAGCAGTGTCCAGCTGTTTCTGCTCAAGATGCTAGGAACATGGCTAACAGGGCTCCACTGAGCTTTGTCTGATGTCTGCTTGTCTTGAGTCCTGTGATGGCCATGATGTCCTTTCTGTCCTTGAACTATTTCATTCTTTTGTGAGAAAGACGCTTGAAGCCATCAGACTTCAGATGGTTATTACTCAAGGACATGAAGAGTTGGAGCTATAGCCTGGTAACAATTAAATATACCTGAGATAGCCAGGGGAAGGTTTTGCTGGTCTAACTGGGGACATGATGACACCCACTCCTCACAGTTAGGTAGCTCCAGAAGATAGACTATTCCCCTTCAAAGCCATCAAGAATGAGAAACAAACAGAAAAGGAATTTGTCACCAGCCTGAAACCTAAAATTACTGGTATCTTATTGTCCTGTCAGGTCTGGTTGTTTACAGATGCTGCTTTCTTGCTAAAGTTAAAGCTAGATGTTGATAACCACATGCTTCCCCCGTTGTAGACAAATTCATCACCCCCCCCCCCATCCATTGCCCAGGGGAGCTCCAAATTGATTCAATTCATTGGATACCAGGTTGATAGTTCAGACAGCCTTGGACTCATTGTACTGTCATAATAATGATAAAAAAAGCACACCCACAAGTACCATGACAGATCTAATTATTCTCAAATTCGGGAAGGAAAGAGGTGGCATCCTGATTCATAGAAGCCTCTTTTTCTTGTGGCAAAGCTGTTATGACAGTATGCAGACCACATGCTCTCATGATCCAGTGGGAGTAAAAATCCAGACCCTAGACATGCATCAGGCAAGACGCCTTTAAAGCGTGAGTTCCCCTTCTCCATTTATTGGCCATTGAATACAATTTCCTGCCTGCTCTCAATAAACTTATTTGAATGCAGAGTTCTACTCTGGTTTTTATAGCTGAGAAAAAAGCACATGGAAGAAGAAGTATAATATTATGTTGGGCGTTATATTGAAGGCTAAGGGCAGCAAAGGTGAGAATGATCTAGTGTTAAATATCCAGTGATCTAGTGTTGTTTGGCTGGATAAGATTTGCAAGCCCACCTTTCTGTTCTTCGTTAACTAAAAGGGATCTGTACTTAAATGGAGTACAGTGCATTACACAGGAATCTCTCTGGCTTTTTTTTTTTTCTCATTGTACTCAGTGGAATGAAATGAAGCCCCCAAAAAGAAAATCAAAGTAATATCTGCTGCATATGAGGCCACAAGGACACTCAATGCAACCATATCATAAATCATCAAAGAGACATGCCAGGGAAGATCTATGTCTCCAAGACAGCTTGCCTCATTTAATATATGTAATACTGCCATTATAGCAACTCTTTAGTTCCCCTTTTCCTTTGTTCAATGGTAATTGTCCTTCTGCTGGGCCATTCATCTCTCACTGAGTTGTTTCCTGACCAGGAGACGACTACAATCAGCTCCGAGTTATGGGTTCTCAGCCTGGACACCCCTACATTTCAATTCAGAAGTCAAGAGAAACCAAAAACCTATAAGAAAAAAATAACACGTGGAAAAGTCACTTGAATAAAATATTGTTGATAAAAATACTTTTACTTTTTGCTGTGATTCTTTAATAAAGAATGAATAATGAAACCAACAGTTTGGGAGAATAATTACGAGAATATGGTAATGATGTAAAAGGTCACAAACATGCCAATTTTAGGAGCTCAATTGTAGTACTTCATAATCCTTCCGCAATCATAAATAGCTTACAGTCTTCATAGTGTCAGTTGGAGCTAGTGAATTAAAATGATCAGATGTACTTTTAGCTGAAATCAGTGTCCTAAACACAATTACAACCTATGAAACTCCTTAGATTGTAGTAGGACTACTTTTAGCTGTAAAGCTGTACTGAAACTTTAAAAGCTTTAATCCTTAGCAAGTTAGTAGTTAAGATTCCCGCTTGAGATCTATTTATGCACAAAAGAGATTAACAGATTAACCACAGAATTTGAGGGGAAAAATTGAACAAAATGCAAAGGCTCAGCCCAAAGGAAAACTATGAGTAAGTAAAAATAGAGAAAGTAGCATTAATATTCTGATTTTTCTTCACACACTACTTATGAATCCTTTAGAAAAAAGACACACATTGAAACAGTCCAATAACCTGAGGGATTTATGTAAGCCTACAAAAGGGGGAAAATTAAAAGCCGTGAACAGGAGGCTTTCCAAGAGGATTAAATAAGCGCCTGAGGTAGCTGGTTAGAGGTAGCAGGTATAATAGATATTTTTCCTGATGAGGTGTGCGGTCAAACCCTTTTCTCGATTCTTAGCTACAAAAGCAAGATGGATTTCCTTCTTCTCATTCACAGCAGTACATGATACAGAGATTAAACCCAACTTTTCAGAGACTAGAACACACACAGTTCAACCAAACATCCACTTTGTCTTCCAAAGGGTTGGGGGTGGCATCAGCAGAAAGCTGATGCGGATTTGAAGCATTCAAGTTCCATTTAAAATTCATGGAACAGCTCCTGAAATCTTGACTATTTAAATGGTTCCATCCAAATTCTCTTCTCCTGTCTGGTTGAGCGCATGTAAATTGATAGCCTGTGGAGTTTACTGTTGCAAGTCAGTGCCTGAGCTCTTAAAGGGGTATGACCCAATATGATTCAATGCTTCCTCTCAGAATCCTCTCTTCTCTCATTAAGGAACGTGGTTGACCTTACGCTTGAAAAGCCAGTGAAAATCTTACCTACGATTTCAAGATAGAAAGAGAGTCCCATGCCTTGTTAACAGTAGTTTGCAAGAAAGTTCTCTCAGCCTGCTCTAGAATATGGAGAACAAATTTCAACACACCAGAAACCAGAAATAAGAGAGCCCTTTTGGGGTGGCAGATATAAAAGTTAGCCCTTCATCCCCACACACCACCAAAATCCTTTAGTAAATGCAATCATATGTACTGCTTTCACACCACACATTTGAATTTGCTTTCTGATGTTCACAATGCAGCAGTTTCCAACTCCACGTAGAGTCTCTTCTCACATATCCTAGATACGGTGACATTAACTCAGGGGTAAAGCTTTAGAGAGACAGTTCATCAAGGTGATCAAGAAAGCCATGTATAAATTGTTTGTTTTTTAATTCATAGTTCACAGTTATTCTTGGAATTTGGGTGCCATTATCATCTGACATCTGTAAAGAAATTGATGTTTCTGCATGCAGGATCTGTCCTTTTTATTCCACACAGGAATTCCCTGTAATGGACATGGAAACTAAAGTCAGAACCCCATAGAGAATTTCCCCAGGCCCTTTGGGAACACACTTCTCTGTAATTCAGGGAAGCTAGTTGTGTGTGGTATAGTTAGCCAAGGTAGGTGATTCCTGTTAGAATTCCCAAGATCAAGATCTGAAAAAATTCATTTCAGTGCTTTAATATTTCTTTCCTCATATTTAGTTACCAAAATTGATAAGAATCTTCTTTTTTTGAAGACACCTTGATCGTAAAACCATAGAAAGAATTGGAACATCTTGGACATCTTCCACCCTGTCATAGGAATCTGTTGCAACTGAGGGCTCAGGAAAGCCATTTCCTAACTACATCAAGAAGAAAGGCTCAGATGGTATTCAAATCAATTGAAATTGTCTAGGCAGAGGACTCTCCAAAAGAACAATAACTGAGTTGGAAATGGGTTTAAGAATTACAAATAAGAGCTCTAAGAAATGAAATGAGAATTTAGGCAGCCCCATATAGGAAAAACAAAAACAAAAAAACAAAACCAACCAAACAAAAATAATCATTGGTGTAATGTAATACTGACTAGCAAAGAAACAGGTGATTAAAAAGAGCAATTAGAACAGTTGGACATTCTCATAACATTAAGGATAACATACAGCTGTTTAGAAAAGGAGGAAAACAACAAAATCAGTAAAGCGTATTCATTAATTACATTATTAATTACATTGTAGTGTAATTATTATTAATACACTTATTTCCCCGGTAGACTATGACCCTATTTAGAAAGGCACTGACCATATCTACCTTTCCAATTCCCAGGCCCAGCTCATGGTTGGCACCCAGTCAATGTTTGGTGAATGGTTCTAATTGCTGCTGGTTATTTTAAAAGTGCCTATGGTATACCTACTGCAGTGAGTATGTAGCTTGTTTTATCCAATTTTCAATGCATTACTGGTACTTTTAAGGAAAGGCAATTTGAATCTCAGCAATTTTAACTTGTCAGTGTTCATATTATTATAGATAGATGAGCTAGGTAGAAATATTAGAGGCAGGCAGAAAGGGCTAAGTCCTCAAGAGGGCCAGGACAAAGGTGAAACACACCACCTCCACATCAGCTGAAAACCAGCCCTCAAGATGGAGACAAGATAATTAGACCCACAGACTTCTTCAAAGAACTGGGCTCAGTGAAGTATAGATAGGCATCAACCACCCTGGGAGTGTCCAGAGACCTCTGGACACCCCCCCCCCCAGGAGGATCCTTGTTCTCTCCATCCGTGCTTGCTACATGACTTGCTTCCCAACTGAACCATTATTACCTAAGTGACTATATTTGTGACCTTATTGGATGTTCATGGCTGTGGCCCATGTTGTACCCATGTGGGGTGGGCTTCACCCTATAAAACTTCTCTGTAAAGTGGGGTCCTCGGGCTACCCACTCAGGACTCCTCCTGCCCCTCAGGAGCTTTCCTATCAATAAATATCTTCCTACTTTTAACATCCGTCATTCCTAGGACTCATTCTTCGATTTCTAGAGAACAAGAACTCGGTGTATCATACAGTTAACAGATTGGGAGATATAATATTTCATATTTCGTATTCCCCTTGACATTATGGCTGGAAAGAGCCACATGAGAATTTATTGACCTGAAAGCCCATGTTCTTTATAATATGCTCAAATTAATAAATAGTTACTTATGAAGGAATTGGGAAAGCTATCGGTGTAGCACTGTCCTCAGTGTTCTTAAGATTAGTATTGAAAGGGATGCTCAGGAACCCTCAGATCTCTTTCCACACACAGGAGAACCCTGCACCCTGGGAGGAAAGGTAGTTTGGTTTCTAAATTAGTCTCTCACTTAGAATCAAGTTAATTTTTTCTAGTCTTTATGAGAAGGACTAGAATGAAAGGGCTTATGATTAAGAAGTAAAACCAAAGCATCATGAATCCAGTCACATGCAATACAAAGCATAATCTCCAAAATGATGCAAAGAGAAGCCCATCTTCCCCTGGTGATGATTTTTTTTTTGCTGATTTTTAAAATGTTATTTAAAACTGAAATGTTCTTTTTCTATTAAAATCTGCTGGTTTCCTCCTGATCATTTAAGTATAATTTCTGGAGAATTAAATGGTAAAAATACAGTATGCTTTTCTGATTAAAAAGAGTGAAATGACTAAAAATTCCAAGGCTATCTACTTGATCCTCTTTCTAGGGAAGTGACAGTGCTTTGTTTTCCCTTGCTAGAGATTTAATCGGTCACTTTCCAGTCCTCTGCTGTTTGCGGAGGGCTTCTGTAGCTCAGATTTGTAACTTGATGCAGAGGGAGAAGGTGGCAGTCCACAGCCTTTCCTATCCACTGTAGATGGCTCTCCACTGCCTTTGCATATTCTTCAATTAGGACAAACCTGCTCACAAAATCGTCCTTATGAGGAATAAAATATCTTCAAAAAGAAAGTTTTCTCACAGGTTTCTGGGCACCAGAATTTAATGGATACATTGAAGGTCAATAATCTTGGACTTCAGGGTGCCTATAGCATTCTGTACTGCTCCTGACTAAACCAACAGGTTCTGCTAATAAACATATGTGTTACTGAGATTTTTGTGTGGTTGTTGGGGTTCTGCTTTCTGTAGCTTTACACCCCACTACTCTTCTGAACACAGTAGGCTGTCAGGATGCACTTTGAGGAGCTGTACTAGGGGGGAGCCAAGATTTTTCCTCAAATTAATGGCACCTAGTTGACTGGAATGGAGATGGCAGAGCTCTTTGCTCCTCTTCCAGCAAGATAGTTTTAAAAATTGATCAATTCCAGTCACTACTAAAAAAAATAATCTTGCTATCTTGCCTTTCACAACACACATACTCTGTGAAATGCAGCAAGACCTCATTACAGACTATCTTGTTATAGCTTTGGAAGAGGCTATGCCACAGATGAAGCCACATAAGCTGATCCTTGAAGTGGCTTGGAGAATACTGATCGGGATGAATGGAAGTAAAGGGAGAGATGCTAAAGGGGAGGAAAGAAACTCTGAAGGTGACTCTGTAAGTAATTCTCCATGTTCCACTATTTATTGAACACCAGCTATTTTCCAGTTCTGTACTTGTTGAGGGCTTAGAGCTGACATAATCAGTACACTGTTCCTCACTAGGGATGTTGAGGCCTGAAAGCTAGCTTTTTTTCTACTTTTCTTTTCAAATAAAAATGAATAAAATAGCATATATTATATAAAATTGATAAGAAAAATGTTTTGTGTATGTAAGGCATTCATAGGAATTTGCTCTTCCTTCTTACAACTCTACTTCATAGGTTTTCAAACTATGTGGTCATATTAGATGTTTAAGAGAGATTTCTGTATACCAACACATAACTCCATTCCTAATTTGTAAATTTTAAGAGAAATATGTGTGTGTGTGTGTGTGTGTGTGTGTGTATGGGAGTGTGTATGTAGTCAAGCATTTTTATACATTGTATAGAACCAAACCTTTAAAGTTTAAAAATTAAAAAAGTTTAAAAGATCATCATTCTAAAAAGTGACTTCTGATCCTATGGTTAAGGAATAGAGGGAAAAATGGAGCGATTTTAATCTTCACTGAGAAAAGAAGCATTATTTAGACCTCAAGGAGGTGGTTCTTTGTGCATTGGACCTCTTCTGTCTACAGGTATAGCTTTGGCTTCCAATAGACCTCAAGCCTCATGTATTCTAAGTTAGAGCCACACAATTAAATAATTATATTGTCTGCAAACTCTTCGGAGGAAAAGCAAACACCGAATCAGGGTAAAAGCTGCTTTTACTGAAATTATAAGGTGCATCCTGTTTCCTATCATTGTGCCTCAGTTAAAAGATGAGATTCCCACTAATCTCAGAGAGAAAGCAAAATGAATGCCTCTTGTGATGGTCAGATCTCAACCAAGCATTTTAAGAGCAAGCGAGAAAGCCACTTCATGAAGAAATTAAGGCTCCTCTTTACCTCCTGTGAAGAGGAACGACTCATCTTCTTTCTCTTACTGACCCTCTTGTTCACTTCTCAATGGTTCATTTCAATCCTTACTGCTACTGTCATTATTTTTGCTCCTCATGAAGAGAGTTGGGTGGCTTAAATGTGATTTTGGACAGAAGTTAAAGATCTGTCTTATTCCAAGTGTTTTTCTTGTTTTCTGTTGTGTTTTTTCTTTAGAAAGACATAAGTGATAAACATAAGAAAATTATTATAATTATCGTAGCTTTACCTTTTATTTTAAATGCCCGTCAAGTTCAAAATCCTACAGTGGCATTTGTCAAGGGTGATAACTGTACTGCTGGCTTAGGATTTCTGAGGATTCTTATTATTTTATAATAGCTTTATTGATTTTTTTAGTCATATGCCATACATTTTACTTGCTTAAAGTGTGCAATTAAATGACTGTTAGCACTATATTTACAGAGTTATCTATCAACACAATCAATTTTAAAATATTTTCATCATCCTCACAAGAAACTCCCTACCCACTGGAGTTTGCTTCCTATTTCCCTCCAACTCCCTCAGCTCTGGAGAGCGACTAATCTATTTTCTATCTTGTTTATTAACTCAGACATCTTACACAAAGGACATCATAAAATATACAGTCTTACAAGAGTAGTTTCTTTCACTTGGCATTATGTTTTCAAGGGTTAGTTATGTTGTAGCATTATCAGTATTTCATTTCTCTTTATAACTGAGTGATGTTTCATTGTATGGTTATGCCACATTGCACTGATCTATTTATCTCTCAATAAGACATTTGGATTATCTTTGCTATTGGACCACCATGAAAAATGCTGCTATGAACATCTGAATACACTTTCTTGTGGACATTTGTTCTCCATCCTCATTAGTGTATCTTTAGCCATGGGATTGCTGATAACTCTATGTTTAATGCTTTGGGTAACTTCTAGACTCTTTCCTGTCTGGCAAACACAAGGTTCTGAGTTCAATCCCCAGTACAAAAAGAAGATGAAAAAGGCTGGGGATTTAGCTCAGTGGCGCTGCACCTGGCTGGCAAGCACAAGTCCTGAGTTCGATTCCCAGTACTGGAATTGGGGCGGGGAGGAAGCTTTTAGACTCTTTCCAAAGTGGCTGCACAATTTTGCATTCCCACCAACAATGTGTAAAGATCCTAATTCCTTTACATGCTCACCAAAACTTGTTACCCGTGTTTTGTTTATTTGCTTATTTTTGCATATTAAGTGCTCTATCACTGATCTACATTCTCAGACCTTTTCATTTTTCATTTGAGACAAAGTCTTGCAAAGTTGCCCATATTTGTTAGAAACCTGCAATCCTCCTGCCTCAGCCTCCAAAGTAGTTAGAATCAGAGGTGTGCACTACCATACTTAGCTTGTGTTTTTAAAATTATAGCCAGTCTAGAGGGTCTGAGGTCTCCTGTGTTTTTCATTTGCATTTCCCTGATAGTTGAGATTATTGTTGAGATGCCCTTTCCTGGGCTATGACCTGACTCTGAGATTAGAATCTTTGAGTCTGTACTTTACTATTAGATGTTTATTACTGTGGAACATATAATTATCATCTCCCAGAGTCAGATATTTGGGAGAGGTTTGGTTCTTTCTGGTTTGCTATTTCATAAGGTTCAATTAGATACCATCCAGGGCTGCAGATATGCGAAGGCTTGAGTCAAGCTGGGTCCAGGGTCTGCTTCACGGGTGTGTGGTTGGTGTAGTCATGGAAGACATAGAGCTCAGAAGGGCCCTGCACATAGGTTAATTTATAATGTTGCCATCTTGACATTCTTAACAACTTGTTATCTTTGCTCTTGTGCTTTGTAAGTATAGTTCAGTAGGAAAGGCAGGTGCATTAGCAGAGGACAAGATGTGATACGTGTATCTGTGCTCCTTGCAGCTCCACTGCATGGAATGATTGTGTTACTCCACCAACCTGGAATTCTGTCTGACCCTTGTGGGTAGGAATTCAGCAAGAACAAGGTTAAACATGTTACAGTTATGCAAAATAAATCGGGGGTATTGACAATCACAGGGGCCACCCTTTTGTTTTACCCAGGGCTTGCTATACACACAGAAAGAGATCAGTGCCATCCCAAGAAAGATAAATGATCAAATAACCCTATCAAATTTTCTCTTCCTCATGTAATGTGCCCATTTTATCCAACCACTTATGCTTAAATGTACACAGAAGGAAAGGAAGCTAGGACAACCCACAGACTAAGGGTGGGTTGAGTGTATGCTTACCAAGAAGTTAAAAACAAACAAATAAAAAAATCCCAGACATCAAAAAGTTAACTCTAAGCAGCATTTCTACTCTTCTGGTAAACACCAAATGCATATACATGTCAGAGCTGTGACTAAGAATATTTTTGATGATTTTTTTGGTTGTATTTATTTAATTTATTTTTATTTTTTTGAGACAGGGTCTTGCTGTGTAGTTCAGATTGGCCTTGAACTCACTATATAGTCCAGGCTGGCTTCGAACTCATAGCGAAACTCCTGCCTCAGCCTTTTTAGTGATGGAATTACAGGAATGCATTACCACACCCAGCCAAGTTTTGAGGTTTTTAAAAGCTGATTTAAATATTCTTGTATTTACACTTAAAATTAGCACTGCACAATATTGTGGTGATAGGTAAAATTATTGGTGATAATTTAAAATTTTAATTTTCTTTACTTTGAAAGACATTAATTATCAAAACCAAAATGAAACAGAAACCTACTGTAGGTGGAATTCTAACCTTGCCACGTGTTTCATATCTCCTGTTAATGGCCTATATAATTTTCTTCCCTTGCTTATAGGGAGATCTATGGCTTATTTCTAAATTGTAGAATATGGCAAAGATTATATCATGTCACCCTGAAGATTAGATTTATACGTGTGTGTATGTGTATACATGATTGAATGACTCTGACCTAGTAGCACACCATAGAGATACTCCACAACTGGCCTTGAAGAAGCAGCTATTATGATGGAAAAACTCTGAGGTAGTTGTATGGCTTCATCATGCCAAGAATATTAGTATCCCACCCACAGCTGGAGACATGGTCCTTAGTGACATGCTAACCCATCAGTCAAGCTACCTTCCAAATCTTATTTTAGAAGTTCTTTCTTTGGATCATACACAGGTCAACCCTTTTAGACTGGTTTTTGGGGGAAAGAGTTTGCCTGCAGGTGATTAACTTGTGAGTCCTGGTAGAAACATTCCATGTAAACAGGGAGGGAATCTGGAGTGGCCAGAAAGAGAAGTTGAAAAGCAATGCAGTTGAAAAAGCAGCTTCAGTCACACCATGGGATGCCTGGTGCTGACATGGCCCTTTCCAATTTTCCCAAACTGAGACAGTGGCCCAGACTACACCCCTGACAGGGCTGTGTGTCCTATCTACACCCATCACTGAATTCCAGGGCTGCCTCTGGAGTTGGGTGTCTAAGCTTAGATGAACTAATTCCCTTCCACTGAGCGCAGGTCTCGTAGGAGAACTCAGCTAGGAGTTATGAGCAGTCAGCGTTTCTGGTTAGCTGGGGAAATGAGACACTAAGCCCTTGGGGGAAACCTGGTTTGTGCATCTTATTGTTTACAACTCCAGCAGGTGTCAATTGTGGTGTGAGTGCCTTATAGCACTACACAGCAAAGTACATAACAAGCCAGGGCTTCCTGAAGCATGGTGGTACTGCAGAACCTGTTCTTTCAATCTGTACATCCTAACAATGCAGAGAATATTTACAAAGGGTTTCAGAGTACACACTCATATAAAAAAAGTATCAGTAGTGTTTTTAAGGACACAGCAATAATACTCAACAATATCTAAAAATGCTCAGAGTACTCTTGCAGAAGAACATCAGTTTTTAATCAGTCCTAATGAAGACAGGAGTAATTGTGGAAGCCACCTGGTACATCTATATTGAGCGGAAAATTTGGAATGAATAGCATGAGGATTAATATTTAGTTTTTGAGGAAAAATTACAGGTGGGATTAATTTGCAGAGATTTACATTTGATATATTTGCCACTTCAACATTAAAAGCTTTCTCTCCACCGAGGAATACATCTAGAGAAATAAACATTTTGCAAAGTTTTACAGTGCTTACATGGGACGGAGAGCATTAACCTGTTATGGTCATTATATGCTTTCTAAACTCACATTAGTGATATTTTATTTAATGAACAAATGATATAAAGACAACATATGCATTTATATTGCTTCATAAATGGAGTATGAGGAAATGGCTATAAAACAGAAAATAAGTGAATGGTTAGCACAATGTCTATCAATATATGTTTAGTACATTGTGGTGGATTTATAAAACAAATGTGTCTATTACTCACTTCTTAGTGTAAATAATTTTTTTTTTTTTGGTACCGGGGATTGAACTCGGGTCCTTAGCTTGCGAGGCAGGCAGTGGAACCACTGACCCTGGCCCAAGTGTAAATAATTGGAACTTGGGAAGGTATAAGGGAATCACACACATATGAATAATTAGGTGGCAGAAAAAAAGGAATAAGGAGAAAAGGAAAGAAGGAATACAATCAGCCCAGCTTTGAGAAATTCTATTTGAGTTGGGATATATAGCAGTGAATTTTGGCAAGAAAATTCCATCTCCCCTTTCCCCCACAAAGGTCCAAGATCAAGATCCCAGGTTGGTAAGGAACTGTATCTCTGCTCCCACGATGGTGTCTTGTTGCTACATTCTCCAGAGGGGAGAAATGCCATGGCTTCAAATGACAGAAGACATGGAAGAGGCAGGAAAAAAGGTCAAACTCCTCCTCAATTTTTTTATGAGGGTGCCTTATCCCATTCACAAGGGTAAACTTCTCATGACTCAACTTTCCAAAGGCATCCCCTCTTAATACAGCTTCATTGGAAGATTCACTTTCAACATGAATTTTAAAGGGAATAAAAATATTCAAATAATAGAAATCTTCAGCAGAGTAAGTTGAAATATCTTAGTATAATGGAGCTTCTCAGCCAAGGTTTTGTGTGTGGGTAGTTAAAACTTTGTTGCATACCTCTTATCAAAACATTTTTCCCATTAAGTTTATTGGTACATTTTAGGTATAGAATACAGTTACATTCATCACTGGGATCTTGTACCTTTACATGATGTATCTTGGTTCTTATTTTTTCCCCATTCCCCTGCCCTCCCTTCACCCCCTCCACCCTTCCCTATTTATAAAGACTTTGTTTATATTTTTTCCTTTTTTCATATGTTTTCTTGTCCCTTCTTTCCTTTCCCCTACCCCTCCCACTTCCCCTACTCCTTTAGACCTTTGCTTCCTATTTCACATTATCAATGATACATTTTGATCCTAATTTAAACTTTCAGTTTTTCACACCAGAGAAACTATTTGGTATTTACACATATGTGTTCTATTTATTTCACTTAAGAGTATGGCCTCAGTGTGCATCCATTTAGCTATAGATGTCTCTAATTTCTCTTTCTTTATGGCTGAGTAGTACTCTATTTTATTAAAAAAAAAAAAACAACTCACATCTTCTTTATCCAGTCTCCAGTTGATGGGCAATTGGGCTGTTTCCAAGTTTTAGCTATTACAAACTGCCAATATAAACACTGGTGCATATATATCACTGTGGTATGATACTTTTAATTCTTTGGGGAAGATACCCAGCAGAGAAATAGCTGGGTCAAATGGGACCTCTAGTCTTAGTTCTTTGAGGTATCTCCATACTGATTTCCACAGTGGTCGCACCAGTCTGCACTCCCACCAACAATGGAGAAGGGTTTCTTTCTCCCCACACCCCTGCTAGCATTTGTTATTGGTTGATTTCTTAATAGCAGCCATTTTTCTGGGGTGAGGTGGAATCTCAGCTTTGTTTTCATCTGCATCTCTCAAATGACCAGCGATGTGGAACATTTTTTCGTATGTTTATTTGCTGCTTTTACTTCTTTGTCTGAGAAATGTCTGTTCATTTCAGATGCCCATTTTTGAATTGAGTCTTTAAATTTGAGGTTTCTGATTTTTTTCAGTTCTTTATATATTCTCAATAGTAGATCTTTGTCTGAGGTACAGCTGCTAAAAATTTTTTTCCTACATTGTAGGTTGTCTCTTAGCTCTGTTGGTGTTTTCTTTTTCAGTGCAGAAGCTTTTTAATAAGATGAGATCCCAGTTGTTGATTCTTTGTGCTAGTTCCTGCACTACTGAGGTTTTGTTCATAAAGTCTTTTCCTATGCCAATGTCTTTGAGAGCTCTACCAAACTTATTTTCCAGTGTGTTTAGTGTTTCTGTTTTAATATTTAGATCTTTAATTGATTTTGATTTTAGTTTAGTGCATGATGATAGATACAGGTCTAGTTTTAATCTTTGGCAAGTTGAAATACAGTTTTGCCAGCACCATTTATTAAAGAGGCTATGTTTCCTCCAGTGAGGATGGTTGGCTCCTTTGTCAAAGAAGAGGTGGCTAAGTATGTCTGGAGTTGTTTCTGTATCTTCTAATCTAGTCCACTGATCCTTGGTTCTGTTTCTTTGCCAATACCATGCTGTTTTTATCACAGTGGCTTTGTAGTATAGTTTCACATTGGGGAACATGATACCCCCTGTCATGTCTCTGTTGCCTAGAATTGCATTTGTTAGTCTAGGTCTCTTCTGGTTCCAGATGAATTTTTGGATTGTTTTCTCTAGTTCTGTGAAATATACTGTTGGAATTTCAATTGGTATTGCATGAAATCTATATAGTAGTTTTGGAAGTATGGCCATTTTCACTATATTGGTTCTTCCTACCCAGGAACAGGGGATGTCTTTCCATTTTTTTATATCCTCTTTGATATCTTTTTTCAGAGTGCTGTAGTTTTCAATGTAGAGGTCTTTTGCTTCCTTTGTTAGATTGATTCCTAGAAATTTCATTTTTTTGGATGCTATTGTGAAAGGAATTGTTTTCCTAATTTCTCTCTCAGTGAGTCTGTTATTTGTGTACAAGAAGGCTATTGATTTTTGAGTGTTGACCTTGTATATAGCTACTCTACTGAATCTGTCAATTAAGTATAGAAGTCTTTGGGCAGAATTTTTAGGGTCTTCTATGTAGAGTATCATGTCATCAGCAAAGAATGACAGTTTAACTTCTTCCTTTCCTGTCTTTATTCCTACCATTTCTTTCTCTTGTCTAATTGCAGTCTCTTAGCTCTGTTGGTGGTTTCTCTTGCAGTGCAATGAGGACCCTAAGTGTCTGTCTCTTCGGTTTTTCTATAAGCTAATAGAGCGGTAAAGAAATCTCACTATATCCTGCTATCTGAAGGCCACAAAAGCCTGTAATTTCCATAAATCTCCTTAGCTATTTTAGAGCTTGGGCCATGGAAAGGAAAGAATTGGTTTAATTCTTTCTTCCTCCAGTCTTTGGGTTCCCTTAGATATAATAAGGCCTAAATATTTTACCTCAAGACTGCAAAGTTTTGCCTTATATCTAGAAATATTATAATCCCTGTCTGTTAGAAAATTCAGCAGACCAGATGTCTTGGCTAGAAAGCTCTTCAGAGGGGGCACATGATAGCATACCATCTACATATTACAAGACTGTGACTTGGGAAAACTGTAGTATTTCCTTTTATCAAATCAGGATGTAGGGATGTCCTATTTTTCCTGATTAATAGTTGGAAATTTAAAATAATTGAAGGACTTAGTTCTCATGTTTCTTAGACCTTCAAGAATATATGCCTGAAAATGTCTTCTATTTAATCGCCTATCTGATTGGCAGGCCAGTGGGGGTCTTGTATAATCAAAATTTATGATTAGTCTGTACTAACTTAAACTTATGTTTGTTTGTTTGTTTGTTTGTTTTTGGTACTGGGGATCAAACTCAGGACCTTATGCTTGGGAGGCAGGCAGTGGCATCACTGAGCTAAACCCCCAGCCCAAGAGTCATATTCTTATAAATGAAGTTTTATCACCCCTGAAGAACCATGCTCTGTAAGCAACTATGTTCTGCAAACAATGTTTATGACACTCTGTTCCCATATGACATTGTCTTTTTACAAGACTAAATTACTAAACTGTCTGCCCCTGTCCTGTTCCAGTAAACTCATTGTTTCACTAGAAAGACCACCCCTATTTGACAAAATGCATAAAACTGGAACTTTCCTTTGTACAATAACTGTCCTTTGGATAGGAGTCCAACTGAGTCAAGGAGCCCCAATAAATCCTCTTGATTCCCATTTGACCTCTCTAGTCCTTTTAGAATTCTGCAACTTTTGGACTGGAATCATAGGGTGGGGGATTGTCTCTGGCCACAAAGTAAGTGTCTGGTTTTTAGTTAACTTTGAGAACTTCCAAGAGTCATGGAAACCTCAGTTTACATTTGGATTTTACTTATAAATTCTGCATGCTAAACAAAATATATAGCTTCTTGATTCAAAGTGGGTAACACCTGCCTATCATTCATCCCTTAATTTAGACATTCTTGTGATGAGAACTCTGTGTGACATATACCTCTGCCCTTTTATGAGGTGTGTAAGAATGATGCTCACGTTCTGTTCTAAAACATCCTACATTTTAAAATAAGTTCATTATATCATATGAGTGTCTATATCCTCAAGTTTTGGCTGCTATTGGAGCAAATTTGGACCAGGGATCACAATGCTGCACCTAAAAGAAATCCATTGCTCCTAAGCCCCAAGATTAGCTAAGGTAAGAGGATGGAGAGCAGGAAGGAGGCTTCACTGAGGTCATGGGGGTCCTCTGGGAGAGACATCAGAGGAACTGCAATGCCCTGATCTTTAGGTACAGTTGCTGCTAAGTTGGCATGCCTGGCCCTGCAACCTGTCCTCATTAATTCTCAGAATGTCCTCTTTGTTATGCTGACTCTGTTAGAGCAAAGGTGCTTGTCAAAGCCAGGCCTCCAAAACCACAGTGACCCTTTCACCTGCAGAGCCTTTATGCTTGGAAAACGCTGGGCCCCGTAGGATGTTTGCCACAGCAAGGCAAGGAGCACGGAGTCCAATAAGGCAAATGCTGGCCTCACCTCCCTTCATTAAAGCCTCTTTTGATGAGCCCTGGCTTTGCATTTAAAATGGTCCTGCAGAAAGATGATACCATTGAGCTTTAAGCAGAAGTTTTTCTTTCCATACATAAATTGAAAAGGCCAATCGCTTAGAAAACAGTGAAGTAGGTTTTGAGACATATTTTTAAAGTAATAATCTGTTTGGTAGGGAGGAAATTTATTGCTGTTTTAGCCAGGGTTGCATTACTCAGATTTACATAGTTTTAAAATTTAATTATACGTGTGTTTTGACCTGCAGTCTCGTATAATCAACCCTTTACTCAATATATACCTTGACTTTGGGACTCTTCTATCCAGCTGTTTACTCTCCTATCCACTTTGGTTGCTTAATGGGCATTTCAAACTAAATACATCTAAAATCAATCACTTAATCTCCCTTATATGTTGCCCCACCCACCCTGGCAAATCTCCCTTCATCTCATTAAATACTCCCTCCATTCATTGCACAGTGCAGGCCAATGCCAATGATTAGCACCTGTGCTCTGCATGTGATGAATCTTTGGTCTGGAAGGATCCTCCCCAAGGTATTCACGTACCTCACTCCTTCAGGTCACACACGTCTGTGCTCCAAAGTGATCTTAGCAGGAAGGGCTTCCAAGATGATCCTATGTCCTCTATCTTCTCATTTTTTTTCATTTTCCCTATATTACCTTTTCATAGTATCACTGCCGTCTGAGAACTTGTATTTGTACATTTGTTTCCTACAGACAGATGTACTCCTACTAAAATGTAAGTTATTTCAGAGTAGGGACATCCATTCTGGTCATTGCTGCAGGTACACCCAGAAGCACACTAGTGGACAGTAAGTGCTCCCTAAATACGCCTGAACTGAATAGTGAAAAAATATCTGAAAGAGTTGTTTGAGCATAGATACAAAAGACAATCACGTAAAGTTTACTATGAACTCACAAAACAAATTGGAGAAGCTGTGCTTTGAGGACACATAAGCAGTGAAGTCCAATAGGAATCTTCTAAGAGTACTTAATTTCTAGGAGGTGCTTTCTCTCAAACTATTCTTAATCGAAAAGAAAAATTTAAAAAAGCAAAGTGAAATTTTACTTAAGAAACATTTGTTTAGTAATTGTCCTGTGCCTGATGTTATAAGTGATATGAACAGGAATAGAGAGGATTCATCCTTACAATGATAATATGATCTTATAATTTGCCACTACACTAAATTAATCCACTAAAATGAAAAAGCTTCAAATGTCTCATTCCTCCATTTAACAAAATTGAATTATTACTATTAAACAATTACTTGGTTTTTATACTAAAAATGAAACATATATCATGAACAATTCAAAGAATATAGAAATATTATTTATCTATAAAAAGAATATGACAAATCATCTCAACTACTACTACCAGAAATAACCAGTACCCCTGAGTGAACTACACAGACAGAAGAAATGCTAAAAGTTATCTGGGAAAAGGAGAGAGAAGTCAATAGGGAAAAATGAGATACTGTGGTGTTTTAAAAATGAGAAGTGACAGTTCTTTGACTAAACAGAAGAAAACAAAAATGAAGTGAAGCAGAAGTGTCTTAGATACTTTCTCATGGCTGGGACAAGATACCTGACATCCACAAGTTAAGGGAGGACAGGTTTATTTAGCTGATAGTTTGTAGAGGTATCAGTCCATGGTCAGCTGGCTCCAAGGCAGGACAGCACGGCAGAGGCACATTGCAAAGAAGAAACAGTCCATGGCAGGACAGGCAGAAACAAGAAAGAGAAAACCTCCCTTTCCCTTTTATTCCATTGAGGCTACAAGTCTACTGATTTGTGCCACCCACAACCATGGTGGGCCTTCCCATCACCCACACCTAGAATTATGCTGAACCAAGCAGTGGGCAATTTTAGTTATCACACATCCTAGATCCAGATCCAGCCACCTCCCAAAAGCCCCACCTATGAGTGCATGAGGCTTGGGGGGGGGGGCATCTAGGTACAAGTCATAACAAGGAGGAATTGTTACTGTTCACAAAATATTTCATCATTATTTAAGATATTGATTTGTAAAAGTCTTAAATAATGAATGACACCATGAAAACCATGATGTTGAGAGAGACAGAGAGAGGGAGGGAGAGAGAGAGACAGAAAGAGTTACTAATATATCTATTGGCCACTCTGTTTTCTCTTCTAGGAATAGCTGCTCAGGTTGTTAACTCATTCTTCTATTTAGCTGTTTTTGTTTTTCTTTTTTAATGTATAGATCTTCTTATACATTGGTTATATTGGGTTCAAATATTTCCTCACTTTTTGTGGTTAGCCTTTTCACCCTCATTTTTTGTATATTTGAAAGACAGAAATTTCTTGATTGTAGTAAAGGAGAATTTATCAGGTTTTCTTCTTTTTATGTCTAGTGTTTCAGCTAGATTCTGAATGTTTACAACATCCATATGCTGAAATCCAAATCCAGATGTTGAAAACCTCAGGGTGATGGTATTTGAGGTAGGGGCTTTGAAAAGTGATTAGGTCATGGCAGCAGAGCCTCATGAGTGGAATAACTGGATGTCTTTATAAAAGACGCAGAGTAAGAGACCATTGACCCCTTCCCACATACAACCAGCAAAAAGGCCTATCTATAAATCAAAAGATGGTGCTTTACAGGACTGTTCTTGACCTTGACCTTTCCAGCCTCCAGAACAGTAAGAGATAAATGTCTACTGTTTATAGGTTATCTGGTATACAGTGTATTGTTATAGCAGCCTAAATGGACTAAGATAGATTTTGAATAATGTTTTTCCTTATTCCAAAAAGATAAATATTTTCCTCTAAATGTTTTGAAGTTCTGTCTTTTACATACAAACTTTTCTTCTATATTGAATCAGTAATATGTGGTATAAGAAAAGAACACACTGGGGCTGCGGATTTAGGTCAGTGGTTCTCCCGCCTGCCTTGCAAGTGGAAGGTCCTGAGTTTGAGCCCCAGTAGCCCCCCTTGAAAAAAAGAAAAGGACACATTTTTTCCAATTTAGAGAACCAATAGTCTCAGAAACATTTACTAAACAGTATCTGTAATATATTCTTATTGCTAAATGTTCATGTCTGTATTTGGGCTTTTCCTTCTGCGTGTAACTATATCACACTGATATAATTAGTAAAGGTTTATAATAATGTTGATGTGGTGTAGGGAGAATCTCCTTATTTATTGTCTAGTTTTGGTCCTATTGTTCTACATTTTAGAAAAAATTTTTAACTGTCTTTTTAAAGAGTCTATTTTTTTTTTTTTACTGCAATAGTGTTGAGTATACATATAGGGGTAGAATCAAAATCTTTATGACTGGTTCCATCTGTGTAGTTGATAAATTTTACAAATTAAATCTTTAATGTATTTCTGTACAGTTTTGAAATTGCTCCTAGGAGATTCTGCACATTTTTTAAAGTTATTCGCAAAAATCTTAAAGTTTTCACTGTTATTATAAATGCCATATATTTTTAAAACAAAAAGTTTGCTGATGTTTAAAAATATCATTGATGTTTGTATACTTATATGTACCCATTTCCCTCTACTTTCTTATTGTTTCTAATAAATAATGTAAATCATCAACCTGAAAATGAGCATTTGATGAATGTCTTCCTAATCCTCATGCTTTTTTTTGCTTTTTGTCTTGCTGAACTGAAAAAGGTCTTCGGTAAATATTAAATATATTTAGTGGCAGTGAGTACCTTATTTTGCCTTTAACTTAAAAAGAGAATATTTTCAATATTTCATTATGATGAGGATTGTTTGCTCTTGGTATTTTTAGATAATGTTTATCAGGATAAAAAGGTTTTCTTCTATTCATGTTATTTCTAACCTGAGTAAGTGTTGTATTTTATCAAATGATTTTCCGCTTTTACTGAATTGATATATAACTTCCTTCGCTGATTCACTAATGCTGGTAATTACACTTATACTTTCTCTAGTTTTAAACTATTTTGGCATTTCTGAGATAAAGTCACTTATGTCTTTAGTATATCTTTTTCTTCCTCTTCCTTTTCCTCTTCTTCCCCTCCTCCTCCTTCTTCTCCTTCTCCTCTTCCTTCCCTTTTTTCTCCTTTTCCTCCTCACCTTTCTCCTTGCTCTTCTCTTTCATCTTCTTCTCCTTAAGACAGGGTTTCACTATTTTGCTACGTAGTCCAGCCTGCCCTTGAACTTTCTTTTTTCCCCATTAAGACTATTGGTACATTTTAGGTATAAAATACAGTCACATTCCTCATTGGGATCCTGTACTATTACATGAGTATCTTGGTTCTTATTCTTTTTCCCCTTGCCTTGCCCTCCCTTCTCCCCCTCCACCCTTCCCTATTTGCAAAGAATTTGTTTCCATTTTTTTCCTCTTTTCATATTTTTCCTTTCCCTTTTTTCCCTTCCCCTACCCCTCCCAATTCCCCTGCTCTTTTAGACCTTTTCTTCACACAATATCAGTTATACATTTTTAAAATTACAATATCAAGATCTAGGAGACATTACCACAGATTTTACAGAATTTAAAAGGATATAGAAAGCATGTTACAAAAATCTTTTTTGAAATAAATTTGACAACTTCTCAGAAGTACCTTGGAAGACAAATTAATGAAACTAACTCTGGAGGAAATATAAAATTTGAATAGCACCTATTAAAGAAAGGATATTCCTAGCTTGAAAACCTACCTATATGACAACAGCAGGCTCATAAACATTTTAACTGATAAATTATATCAAACAATTAAAGCAGAAAAAAGAAGGAACACTTCTCCCCTCATTTTAGGAACTCAACATTGTGCTAATTCTAAAACTGAATAAAGATAATAGAAGAAAAAAGTATGAACATAGAAATTTGTTTACCAAAACAAACTATTGGAGAAGTCAGATCCGGCAGGATGTAGAAAGTGGTTTTGTTATAGGGATGGCAGTGTTGGTTCAGCATTGGAAGATCCACCCCCAAAAGTCATCATTTAAACAGAGGAAAGGAAAAAGCCATATGATCCTGTCACTAGTTGGAGAAAGAATATTGGACTAAATTCTACAGCTATTCATGGTAAAAGCTATCAGGAGACTAGAAGTAGAACAGAACCTTCTCAACAGATTAAAGACATGTACTCCATGCTTTCAGTGAGAACCCCTTATATGAATGGAGAAGATACAATACTTTCTCCTTAAGGTGGGGAACAAAGGCAGATATGCTTACTCTTTATCTGTCCATTAAACTTTGAAACCTAGTCCCCATCAAAATAGTCTGGCAATAAAATGACACAACTAGGATAGGATTGGCACAGCAGAAGCAAAATCTTTATATGTAGATGAAATGATCATCTACAGAGAAAATACTAAGAAATCTCTAGAAACCCCTAGAACTTGTACTTGAATTTAGCAGGATTAGAAAACACAAGGTATATATAAAAATTCAGGTCTGTGTATACTTGCTATAAATGAAGAATTGGATATTGAAATTTAAAAGTTATATAGGAGTACAAAGGACATAGAAAAGTTAAAAACAAAAACAAAAACAGTGTTGGAAGATGTTTAGTACCTAATTTTAAGACTTCTTCTAAAGCTACAGTAATCAAGGCAGTGTTGGTGTAAGGAAATACATATAGATCATTGGAATAAAACAGAGACTCTAGAAATAGAACCACACACATATATGGCCCACTGAGTTTTGAAAGATTATTTAATATTAGCATTTTGTAGAATATAAACTCAATTCAAGAGCAGAGGAAAAGATAGTGTTTTCAGCAAATGGCACTAGAACACCTGATGCTCCCAGTATCTGAGATTACTGGCATGTGCTACCACATGCAGCTATAATACCTTCTGTATATGCATCTGATTATAATTTGATATTTTGTTTAGATTCTACACCTGTTTTCATGAAGCAGGTAATATCCACCCACAAATCTATGTTTGACAGTTAGTATATATTATTTGTTGATCATAGGATTTGCATGGTGAGAAATACTTAGTAGACACTTGGCAGATATTTTGGTATTGATAATGAAAGTAATAGGTTTGAAAAAAAATTTTTATGGGAAAAATTACTCTTTAAGACTGTGGCATGGAAGTTAAAAGAAAGTTCTCTTTCACTACAGAGTCCATCATAGCTGCAGTAATTGCAGCAAATCCACATATTTCCAAATATCTACACACCCAATAGAGAATAAAAACATTTTAAAGGTAGGAAAATATTTCTCAAATACTAGCATGAAAATTATTTTGGAGGAATAGATGTCCTTGATCACGGAGCAGAATTTCCAGACTTTAAATAGAATATGGTGTCTCCCAAGATTACATTTCACCAAAAGTCCCTAACATTGCAGTGGAAATTCAAAGAGACAAGATAATTGACACTTCCCTCAATTCAGTGCGTCACTTGTTACTATGATAATTACACTCTCTATCCTCCTCATATTCCCAGCCTTTCACCTGACCCCAAACATCAGAATTTATATTGTTTTTCAAATAGATGTTATATATGAGCTACAATAAGAAGCATCTTATTTTAAGGCCAGGCTATAATGCTTCTATGACACTATTTTTCCCATTTCTTTGTGATTTAATCATTTCAAACCTTGATATCATTGTTCCATCTGTCAATTTTTGTAATATATCATGGTAATCCTTTGATGTACATTCATATGCCAAAAATTATCAGAATCAATAATACTATAAAAATATAAAGAAACTTCAAATGGATAAACAATCAAAAAATGTAAGCTAGAAAAATAAATACACATCTACAGGCTACAAGCTAATAAGGGTTGAGAACTCAGATATTTTCTTACAGGTAACAATGACCCTGAAATTAATAACAAGAAAAATCAAAAGGACAAATGGGCCATGAAATCTTCTTTCTGATGAAAGGATAAGATTTCTTACATTATCATTCTCTCAACATATTATTTTATCCTTCAGCTTATATGAGAGTTACAGGGGCTAACAATCGAATTGCTTTTTTGTGATAATAGAGGGGAACTGTGCAGCAGGAGTGCGTCTCAGGCTGTTACTTTGATGAAATGGCCTAAACCTGAAGATATAACTGAACACGGGACACAAGGGGAGTCATTTAAATTCTATCTCTGAAACAAAGTCTAAGAAACAAAAAGAAAGCCTTTTATACAATGTAACAGAAGGGTGGATTCTGTTCATTTCTGAGGTCCACCATAGGAAGGACCATGTTGCACTGTAGTCTTTGTTCCAATCTACTGTAATGCTATTTCCAAGAGTCCTGTACTATGTGAATCTAAGGATGTGATTAACTGCATAGCAACTCCAGTTCTTGATGCTAATAATCCACATTTCTGTCATTGATATATTTTGTTATTTCTCCAACATACTTGTTCCTGACTGACTCCAGAGGACAATGACAGTTTTTCTAGGAAGATTAAAATTACAGGCAAATAAAAAATATACACATACTTTTTTTTAATACTGAAGGTAGTTTGAGGCACCCAGGGAAAAGCTCCCTAAGATAAGCACTCATTTTATAAAATCAACTAAAATTAAAATAGGTTCTTGCATTTCCCAGTCTTCCAGAATAGCTTTAGGATATTAATAAACCCTCATGGATAGCTTGTGACACATAGTAAAGGGAAGAACTTTCAAAGGAATCCATACATAATTAATTTTGGCCTTCACACTCTTCAAGAAGCTGTAGAATTTTAAGTGGGACTTTACTGGTTTGTTCTATGCCCTTTACAATTCCCTTAGATTTTAATGAAATATTAGAGGTGATAAACCAGTGAAAAGCTTCAACCTAGAAAGAGTACTGAGTCCAATTTTATATCTCTTATTAGTAGTATACCTATAATCATCTATGTTTTTTCCATTAATATTTTAATGGAAGGCACTGAGAACATATCACAAAGACCAAGGATAAGACAGCTATGCATACTCCTGATACCATGATAATAGGTAAGCAACTGTCACCTAATTATAGGTGTTACCTAATGCTACTCCTAGGCAAATGGAGGGGTATGGGGAAAGAATTCCCACATCAAATGAGTTAAAAATCTCAAGTTACTGTATTATTCTAGTGTGGATTCCATTTATTATTTTCCTCCTAATCAGACAGAATGGAGTTTAAAAGAGATTAAGTTGTTATAGAAGAATAAAGAACACTATTTTCTTTCCTACAAATGAATAACTAGCAAAAAAGTTAATCCTTCACTACGTTTTTTTGGCTTATGTATTAGTTATCTATTGCTGTATAACAAAATATTCTCTGAAGTGACAACACAAAACAATCAGAAACATTTGTCTACCCAGTTTCTGTTGGTCAGTATTCCAGAGTGATTTGAATGGGTGGCTCTAGATCAGGGTCTGTCATGATGTCGCTGTTAAAATGGTGACTAGAACAATACATGTCTGAAGGACTGAATGGATTTAGGGTGTCAGATTCTAAGATGGTGCACACTTGGCAAGATTGTGGCAGCTGTTGGTGAGAGGCCTCAGTTCTATCCCAAGTGTGCTTTACAGAATGCTGACACAGTGTCCTTGAAACCTAATGGCTGAGTTCTTCTTGATTGAACAGTCCAAGAGAGCTTAAGTAGAAGCTATATCTTTTATTTTCTAAGCTCAGAAGCCACACCAGCAGCTCCACAACATCCCATTTGTTACAGTCCATGAATCCTACCTATCTAATGACAGAGGTCAGTGTCGTTGGGCATACCCTAAAGGCTGCCTGCTATATATTATTTGAAAGTATCTTAGAAGTTACTATACACATGCAAATGATATTTCAAAGAATACATATTCAGATCAACATACCCAGCTGAATAGTCTGAGAATCGTGTTGTGTTATTTTATTTTAGGGAAAAGATCATCTGATAAAAATGACTGGGCTTTCAGTGGTACATGGTTCTTTCACTCTACTCCAAAGTGTGGTACCAATGTCATTTTACCAGCTCTCACGTAATGCTAAAGCATAGGTTCATTGCTGAAACTCACACAACACGTTAGAGATGAGTAAGTCTTTGTCTGAAGTTATTTTGTACATGTGCACTGTTTTGTCTACGTTTTGTTGTTAATGCAAACAAAAGCCAACAAAATAAGAAGAATGGAAATAAATGTTTGTGTAAAAAAGAGAACCGCTATAGTTGCATCTGGTTGGTGGTATTACTAAATATAGTCTTACTTTCCCAAGCAAAAGAAAAGGAAAAGGTAAAAGGAAAGTAAGGAAAGAGAAAGAAAACAAAGATTGGCTTTTAACAGGGAGGTCCAGCTCAATTCCTCAACTTTAAAAATGAGGAAACAAAAGCACAATAAGCTTTATTAACTTACTCAAACCCACCCAGTAAATTAACGAGTTATCTTGTGCATCCAAAAGAGGTTCCACAGGCCTGAGACTTTTCCCTTAATTAATTTTGAATTTGTATAACATTAAACAACAGGTCTAAAGTACAAAGATGAATTGAATCTGTCATTTATTATTACTGAGTCAAATAGCAAAAACAATTACTTAGTAGACTGCAGTGATCCTGGCATTTTTCGAAACGTAAACTGGGTTAAGCAATTTTGGATTGTGAAGACATTTCAAGACACTAGAGAAACTGTTTCTACCTTGAAAACCTCAAGGCATTGTTGAAAATTAAAGAAACATTTTGGCATTCTTATGATGACATTGCTACAGAGTAAAGTATTTCTGTTTCTTTTTTATCCTTTCAAAGCTGCTCTCGTGACTAGAAAAGAAACTTTTCTTTTAAAATGTAGGAAGCACTAATCATAGAAAATAATTTCAGTTTGTGCTAGCAGTTCTGATCAGATGAAACTATTATCCTGTTGCAAGTTGGCATTTTGCAAGTGTGTTTTAGGAATTGTTTTCCAAAATGCAGTGTGAGTCATTGCCTCCTTTCATCTCTGCTTTGTCTGCTTCACTTTAGCAGGCAAAACTTTCTGATTGTCGTAATTTTATTTTCATGCCACATTTACCCTGGAAAACGGTCCTTCAAACAAATGATTGCTGTCAAAAGGCAGAAGATGCACTGTTTATGTTGGATTCTAGTGAATGAAAATAACTCATTATAGTCTCTGAGGCTTGGTTTAGACATGTCACTGCCTCACATGGAAACTGAATTAGCAGATGCTAAATGGTAACTCACAGTTTTAGGATAAGGTGGAAGAGGTTGTTGAGCTAATTGATTAGAACTATGAAAATTAATGGGCTTTGAAGATGAAGAAACACAGTAATAAAACACAGGCACCTGAATTTCTTTGTATGTTCCATTACTGGGTCTTGAGCATTGATTGAGTACCTACTCTTGGTCAAGAGGCGTAAGTAAGGCCCCAGCCTCTATCAGCACCTAGTCCCTGAAAGTCAGTTCACAAACACACCAAGCAGTGCCAGTGACAAGGGTATGAGAAAGAAGTTAAGACAAAATCATGTAGTTACCACCAAAGCCCACCATCCAGCTGCCTAGGTGATCCAGTCCTCATTCCTCTGGGGACCGATAAGTGATACCTGATGTCACCTGAGATGAAAAAGGCCAACAAAGAGAGAATGTGGAAAGGCCTGATACAACCTGCCTCTGTAAGAAGGCCCAGGGGTATTTGGGAAATGAAAGCCCAGGGAAGAATGTAAGAAGTAAAAGTGGGAGCAAGACTCCTGAATCACAAGCGGAAGGAAGCACTGGTAACTGATGTTGGGCTTCTCTCAATGCAGGGACCTGACCCACCAGGGAACTGTGATCCAGTGAAAGTTGGACTCAGAAGAAAAAAACCATCCTTTCTCTGGAGAGGTAGTTTCAGAGTTGCCGTTGGGGTTACTGATAGATCACTCTTCTTTATTCCTCAGAATAAGAAAAAGAAGCTGGGGCAAAATTCTGTCTTCCTTTTGAGCAGAGATTGCTAAGTCCAAGGGAGAAGAATTCTCTCTTCCTACCAGATACCAGTGCCACTCTTAAGGAAACTGGAATAATAAAGGTGAGGATTAAGGCAAAGCTCCTTCCAACCACCACCCCTAGTTAGCTGGATAAACTCAAATACTTACTCATCACCTAAGAATTTCAGTTCTTTTTGAAAAATATAAGTACATGTCAAATATCCCTTATACAAAATGCTTGGGACTGGAAGTGTTTAGAATTCTTGATTTGTTTGGAGTTTGGAATATGTACATGTAGACAAACTTTCTTGGGGATAGTACCCAAGTCTAAACAGAAAATTCATTTATGTAGTAACTATGTAGATAGATTGAAGGTAAATTTTATTCAATATTTTTAATAATTTTGTGCAGGAAACAAAGTTTTGTGGTACTGAATTTTCCACATGTGGCATCATGTCAGTACTTTAAAAAAGTTTTATGCATTTTGGAGCAGCTTGAATTTCAGATTTCAGGCTTGCTTATCTTGTATCACTGCCCACAGCTGAGAGGACCGAAGGTGTTCTTCCTGGAGGTTTAGTTCCAGGAATTCTCCCGGCCAATCCTGAGCAGGCCTGGGAGTCTCTTAGAGGTTTCCTATCCCTCTGAGGAAGGAGTGGCATGAAGAGGAAAGGGTAGAATTTGTCTGGCAGTATGAAGCCTGTGTGGCTGAGCTGAGCTATTGACTTCAGATGCCCACTGATGCATCTTCAGATGCCCATTTTTTTCCAAGTCTTCTTGGGTTTTCCCAGAATTAGCTTCTACCATGATCCCCTCAGTGTGTTCCAGGTTGGAACCTCTATGATCAAATGTGACTCCTGCCTGGTCCAAAGAAGGAACTATATTTCTTTGCAGTTATTGACTTGCTGTCACTGCAAAGATAGTGCTGCTAGATGGCTAGTCATTTCAGTAGATCTTCCAGGAAATGTTTGTCAGCCCAAGTGTCACATATCCCTGTTTCAGTGTCATGAGCTCTAGGGCTTAGCTTCTTTGGGGACCAGCTGCACACCTGGCTCAGCTCTATTGACTATGACCCACATGTTTCTAGCTTCCTCTCTGATTTCTACTGTTTTCACATTCCACCTCTTATTTAAGGCTATAGTTCTCCAATCATGAGAGGTTTACAAAAGTTATGGATCTCACTGTGCGTTGTAACAACACTATAGAACCAGTCAAGTATGGACAGTGAAGGTTCTACCTAGGTTAATGATCTCTACCTCAGTGCAATATAGCTAGATATATGACCTGCTTTGAAGGAAAGCAAGCCTTTTCCTCCACCAGAATGCCCTTGCTTGGATCTCAGCAGCAGATCTGTATTGCCTGTTTGTTCAGCCTACCCAAACAAAGACGCTATCTCTGTAGCAGGTACCTGTTATTGTACATATGTCTTGGTAGCATATTGTAACTACTGGGTTTAAATCTATTTCTCAACTTTGTTGGAATCTCATTAAGGTCAAAACTGTATTAACTATCTTTATACTATCAGTACCTAGTATAATGTGTAGGTCATACTGGGCCTTCAATAAGTGTATTGTATAACTATGTACATAGATGGATGAATGGATAAATAAATGAATTGCATACCTAGACTAGGATATCATGGCATATAAATATAAAAGATCAATACCTGTCCATCCCAAGCTATCACAATTTGGGAAGCCCTTGTCAAATCCCAAAGTATATGTCAAGGTGTCATTTATAAGATGTAGACATTTCCCCTCCTCAAATTATACATTTCTGAAACAGGAAGGTATTACTCGGTCCCTATTGGCTAGACAGCAGGAAGGATGTAGTTTATGTGTGCATCCAAAGGATAAGGTGGGTGTCCATGGTTTGGGTGGAATCCTGGAAAGGATGCTTGGAGCACTTTTTTTTCCCTTAAATTCTTTCATTGGTACCTTTTAAGTATACGATACATTTACATGTATCATTGGATACTTGTACCTCCTGTACATGATGTATCCTGGTCTTTTTTTTTTTTTTTT
>NW_004624811.1:3157549-3202238 GCF_000247695.1 Heterocephalus glaber | reverse complement strand
CTTGTATTTAGAACCCTTATGGAATGATTGCTTCTCAGAGGTGTCTTCCGGATATAGCTGGTCTTTAGGTTTTGAGTCTCTAATGACCCTAACCCTATCTCATTTTCAGTGTACCAGGAAGGACAACTGATTAGATCAATCACAACACCTTAGCCCAAGTGATACAGTCAGCCACACCATAGCATCAAGCACAGCTTAGAAAATGACAATTTGTGGTAGTTTTTAATCTATCACCTTTAACTGTGTGAATTAAATCAAAATCGAGGACCAGCCCAATATATGTTTATAGTGAATAAACTCTTCAATAGAGCAACTTTACCCTTCGGGAAAGGAATTTAGAAGAAGTTGGGGAAGGACAGATAGATAGGTAAAAGGATAGGGAAAAGTTAGCAGTGAAGCCAGAGGACACAGGAAGATCATGCAAACTCTAGGAAACTGTTGAAGACAAGAGGAAAAGACAAAATGAAAGAACAAAGATGTGAACAGAACAACCTCACAGCAATAGGGAGGCTAGAAACTGTATTTACTTTCCTTTAAAACTAATGACAATTGAGATAAGGAAAAAGAGAAGAAAAGAAAAAGGAAGAAGAAATCCAAATTAGGGCCAGAATAGGAACTAAAAGAGAGATGAAGAACAATGTGGGACAGTGAGAGAACAAGACAGTGAGATAGAGAGAGAAAGAAGACAAAAGAAAAAGAAGAAAAAAGAAAAATTTGAAAAGAATAGAAAAAATAAAAATTAAAAATTAAAAAGAGCAAAAAACATAATTTTGAAAAAAAAAAAAAACAAATAAAGAATAAAAATGAAGCACCTCCTTCACGGTATGTCTCTGCTGGCACTATAGACAATGTGGGCAGCAGTGTGCAGATGTAAGTCAGTGAGTCTCAGCAAGCCAGTAGCAGACCCATGAGATTCAGGCAGATTTCTGGCTGCAAGTCCCAAGTTGAGCTCCCTGTCCTCCTGCAGCATTGAACTCTGCAAGATTCTGCTGCAGGTTCCAGCTGCCCTTCCTCTGAAGATAGTCCAGGTTCCTATGGGAGGTGATGATCCCTTCAATTTACCAAGTATGATAATCTGGTGTGCTTTTATTGCAGAGATTCTCTTCACTTTTCCAGTGGGAAATTTTCATTCAATTTTCATCAAGGAGCCTGAGAGAGGCCCTCTTTCTGTTTTTCACTTCTGCTCTGTCTTCTGGTGCTCAGGACAATGGCCTTTATTACTCCCTGTGCCTCTGTAGTGTGGAACCAGGTACTGGCACAGTCAGGAGGCCAGACGTGGAGGAGTGGATGCTGCAGGCACCCCCAAGGCTAAGCTGGTCACTGGGGGGCAGGGAGCAGGCAGGAGGAGGAGCACTTTTTAATGAAATGCAGCAATCGTCAACATGCACAATGCCATAGAAAATAGTATTATGTGGAAAACTCACACTGTCTACTGCTTTGAGTAGAAAAGTTTTCAAGAGAGACAGTATCTGAATGTGAAGAAGTTCTAGGAGTAGTTTAATCAATTTAATTTGCTGTGTTTTCCTATTTTAGGAATGCACAAGTGTGCTATATCATAAAATCTGTGACTAAATAAGCTTACAATAGCTCTGTTGATGAGTAGAGAATAAAAACCCTGAATGAGAGGAGGATGTTATATAAATTTAACTGATAGCATTTTTTTCCTTCTTAGCAATCCATAAAATAATGGCAATTATTTTAGGCAATAACATTATATGCCATGAAATGTGGAGTACTTGCTGTAAAATTAGTGATTTTTTTCCTCTTTTGAGAAACAAATGGGATTAGTAAATTGTAACTGTTATCTTTTTTACTGAATTAAAAACACTCTGAGATCTGCATGTACCTTTCTTGGGAAGATGAATTTCACACTGTTGCAATAAACAGAACACATGATGTTTGCAGATTCCCGGGGAGAAGTTGCTCTCTCCAAACCCAGGCTTTGTTATTGTTTAATGTTGCTGCTGAAGAAAAGAGAGAAACCTACTTAGGTAAGCCACATTAAAAAGTCAATATGTTTTTGACAGCACTGTCAATTATTTCTGCCTTGATACATTCCCACTCCCAATCCCAAAGAGAGGCAATGAAAATGACACAAACCTCCTATCTTCTCTCAAACTTTGAAGCACACACGAGGTTGCTCCCAAATCCTCTGCTTCTTCCAAAGAGGACGATTAGTTCACAGCTTTTTAAATGCTCAGATATACAAGGAAAATAACAGTAATAAAGGAAAAAAATTTATGAGCTGAGAGCTACATCATTAAAAAGAAGTAGAAAACCTTTTGGATAGTGGCTAAATGTCTTTATGGTGAACTTCCCACTTTGCTGCTTATTTTAAAGAACCAAAATTAGGACTTATCCAAGTGGAAACCAACCTTGATAAGTTGACAAGGACCGAACACACACAGAAGGATGCTCAGACTGGTTCTGCCATCCCTACACTGCCTGCTTCCTCACAGGATCCCCCACGGCTTTCAAATCCTCCTCCCCATCCTCCACTCTCCCTGCAAAGCAGAGGAAAGCGGACACTGGGAGTATGAATGATTTCCTTCGCCCACGTTACACAGATGGTACATTCGACACCGCTGGGTCCAGGATGTAATGCAGGCATCACACAGCCCCGTGCCTGCCGTCCAAACAGAGGAAAGACGTGACTGAGGAGTAAATAAAAGGCTCCCTCCCGTTTCGACGTCCCCAGCGTGCAATTATAGCAAGCTCTGTGATTCCCAGCAGTACCATTCCTGCTCTTGCCTTTTCAGACTCTCGTGGTAGACTGTAAAACTCTGATTTACCACCTTTCTTGGCGAGATGTCTCTGGAAATGCTCACTCCCCTCCACCCGACGCTTAATAAAACCCGGGTGTCCAAAACGGCGAGCGGTCCATCATTAAATTCCATATTGGTTCCAAGAGGAAAAAGTAGTATTTTTTTGTTTTGCGGGGGTCCAAAACATAAAAGTAGGAAAGGAAAAAGAAATGTGATTTTCCAAGAGCACCAAGTTCCTGTGGACCCCGTAGCGTCAGTGGCCTTCACAGGTACCCAGCTCGTCTCCACAATCGTACAAACTTGCTACTCTGTTGTTTTAGAGAGAAGCAACTGCATGTACCCCCCCTTTTCAATATGTAATTACTGTATCGATTTTCTTAAACTGTGGGGTTCCTGTGGAGAGGTGGGAAGTCAAGCTGGCAAGTTACCCACAGTGCGGCCCCCGCTGTGAGCAAGGGGTGGAGCCTTCAGGTAGCGTCTCCTTGGGAGACAATGAAATACTGCATGCAGAGGGCTTATTAAAAGCTTCGTCTTGAGAAATCTAGCGGAAAGGCAAGACGAGAAGCAAACAGTTTCCCTTTTTGCTGGTCATGTGAACTTTATAGTTGGAAATGTGAATGCAGTTTTGCCATTTGTGGGGTTTAGGCAGGGAAAATGAGAGTGAAGCATGAAGCGGAATGCTATGGGAAAAACCATGGGGAAAAACAAAGCTTTTCAAAGCAGCACCTTGGCAGTGAGGAGGGCGCAGCCTTCTCTTATCGGGCCTCGCATGTCACTTTGTCGCAGACACAGTACATACATACATGCACATACATGCAAGCACCTGAGATGTGAGCAGGAGCCTGGCCTCTCCTTCCAAACTGACCAAAATGAGTCTAGAAATTTCTCCAAGATACTGCAGGACATCATAACCAGCAGCAGCACAATACCTTACTGTGTTCCCCAAACTCAACTTTACAAACTCAACCACGTTTAGTTTTTTATTTTAAAAGTCAATTTTATTTGCAAAGTTTTTGAGCAAGTAATTCATGCACATGGTACAAAATTTAAAATATGCAAGTAGAATATACTGAAACGTGGGCCAGTGATTCAACTCCCTTTCTTAGCGGGAAACTTCGTTACTCTTCCAAAATGCTGTGGCCTATACCAGCATAACCTATCTAAGCTTTTCTTTTATTTCCTCTGCGGGCTTTTTCTTTTTGCCAGAGATTTAATTAAAAAATAAATAACTTTTTTAAATTGATGAATTGGATCATTTTATTAGATTCAACCAAACACTTTAAGCATCAGCATGCTATTAAATAAGTTCCCAGTATAGAAATGCAACCACAATGTCCACAACAGATGGATTTCAAAGTGGGAATTTCTCCTACTCATTCTTCATAGGCTTATTCCTTCCACAAAAGAGCTTAATCTCACTTCAATACAGTCTTTGCACATTATGACTGATGTTCATCATTCCAGTCTTTAAAAATTTAAAAGTATTTTTTCATAGGTTTCTATATGGAATGGCAAATATTATTATTGCTAAACGGGCTAATAAAATGAAATCATTTCCTCTGGCCGTCCATGGCTGGCCATTGGCAAGAACGAGGGAAGTGGTGTTACTATGTTAAAAAGAGAAGTCGACTGGGATTTAAGTGGATTTTGATCTTTTCATGTCTAACCTTATTAGCATCTGGATTTAAACCAAGTTTTCAAATTGCTCTAGGCCTCCATTTCCTTTTTTTCCTCTGTAAAAAGCAGGAATACTTCAATGAGAGATTTCCCCCCCTGAGCATTCTATTTCCTACCTGACACTTTCCAGAGGTTTGCCCATGAGCTACTAGTCCCTGAGTCTCAGCCTGATCAACCCCACAAGCTTCTTTTTCTCAAGTTCAAGTTTAAAAGGCAAGGGTGATCAAATTGAAATTTGCAAGCCATTTCCTCCTTTTTTGACAGAGCGACTCAGAGAAATGTTTCCATATGACGTCAATTCATCCACTCACTCAAGCCCATTTAACATTAGTGCCTCAGAAGTTCAAGTTCCACCATGAATGTGGGGTAGGCCTCATTCTTGGTACAAAAGCAAGCCACTGGGCACAGCCCCAGCTCCTGGGTCCTCCCCTGGGACTCATTGAAAATCATTCACTGGATCAATCAATGGAGGGACACCTCTATCCAAATGCACTGGACCCACCAGCCTGAATTCTGTGTGAGTGAACTGAGCTAAGCTGGGTGTGAAGATTTAAGACAAGAAAGGACAGTGGGCTACAGAGATTGGAACTGAGAGACATGTGAAAAATTGTTTGCATGAACCCCAAACCCAAGGTTGGAAAGGAGGGGGCTAAGATGTCTAGGTCAAATATTAGGACATATGTTCTCCTGATGATACCTTTGTAACTCCATATATGTGCTTTGTATTAAAACAACTTTGTATTACAGGCAAATTATGTCCAAGAACCATTTTAGATGGCAGAGATACAATAGTAAAGGGACCCCCACAACAACAAACACAGATCTCTGCTGTGATGGAGCTACCATTCCAACATTATGTTCTCGCCTGTCTTTTCCATCTATCAAAACAGTGCGTTAACGCTTTTCTGTTAACATGAAGATATTAGCATTCGACTCTATTAACTTTTCTATCATAATTTTTATATTTATGGCATCAAAATTTTTAATATTTACATGATGTTTTTAAAAATATAAGTACTCTTCTATGCTTTGTCAAAACAGGTTGATTCTAAAGTCTAAAATGTATAAAAAGATTTAAGTTATAATTGTAAATACCAATGACTAGAGAGGTAAGTTATGTGCTACAATGATATTTCTTTCTCTGAAAGGACTCATGCCATGCCTTCTGAACCATTTAAAAGAAATACTGTTTTTATAAGCATTAGAGTCAAATGAACAAAGCAGTAACAGTTTTTGACAGCTCCAGAATACATCCCCGGGATGACCCTACCCTCCTTAAAGTGCTTGCCTGAGAAAACCCAAGGTTACCAAAAATATGTTCCAGTCAGTACTTGAGGATAGGGCTCCTGTCTTCTGATCTCCATGGGAAGGTTGCAGCCTAACTTTAAAAAGCGCCAGTTAGAAGACCCACAGGGGTTTCACCTGTCGGAAACCCTCTTCTTGCCTTTTAAACTCACTGACTCTGAGTCTGTCTTGACCCTCCTCCCTACTCCCCTGTTCTCCCTTTGAAATGCCCACTTTCTTTCACACAAGAAAGAATAAAGCTCAGCTCTTCCTCTTACTGTTAGCTACTAAGTAAAATTTGTTTTCACTGCTTTGTGTCCAGTCCAGTCTTTGCCTTCACCTTGGATGTCATCTCCTTGCTTCCAGTATAGGCTCTTCAGCCTCTTGAAACAGACTTGCACAGGACACTGTAGTGACCTCTAGACCTTTCACTGGATCCTTAGCATCTTCAGCATGCAGACAGGCCCTCTTCGCTCTTCCACACCTGTGGGTGGCCATTGTAAGCCAACCTTGTACATTCTTATATATTTGTATATCTTGTATTATATCTGTTTCTCTAGCAAGCACTGACAGATACATCTATAGCTGCTTTATTTTTTCTTGTTGATAGAAAAATATGCACCCTTATTTTATCCTCCAGTGTACCTAGGCTTTTAATCATACTTTTCAGTGCACTCAGTCCTCCTTTTTCCCCCTGAATTTTCCTATTCTAATCAAGAAATCACTTTTTGTATTGGTCAGCTTTCTCATTGCTGGGACAAAATATTTGACAACTGCAATTTAAAAGAGGATAGGTTTACTTTGGCTCATGATTTCAAATGTTTCATTTCATGGTCAATTGGGTCCAAGACAGAAACATCATGGTGAAAATGCATCATGGGACAAAGCTGCTCTTTTGGTGGTCAAGAAGCAGAGTACAAGGGAAACACTACAGAAGGAGCCAGAGACCTGATAGAATCCCTGAAGTCACACCCCTCTGACCCACTTCCTCCAAGTATGCCCACCTGCCACCAACTCAGCTGTGAACTCACCAGTGGGTAAGCACATTGATGAGGTTAGCACCTTCACAATTCCATTACCTGTCTAGCAGTCTCTTGATCCAATCAAGTTGAAGATCAAGATTCACCAGCACACCTCTTAAGCCCATTGTACACCTTTCATCTTTGTACCTCTCTTTACATCCTTGTCTTCCTTGGATCTACTGTTTCTTTTATTTTTGGTACCGGGGATCGAACTTAGGATCTTGCGCTTGCTAGGCAGGCACCAGAACCACTGAGCTAAATCCCGGGCCCTGGATCTACTGTTTCTTAGATCTTATATATTCCTCTTTTTGATTCCTACCCCTTTCTTTTTAGAGGACATCCAAAATAATTTCTAAGAAAAGACTTCAGCAGGACCTGAGACATGTCCATCTGAAATGCCTATGCTTTTGCTCTCATACTCACTGCAAAGTTTGGCTGAGTATAGAATTCTAAATTAAATTAAGAAGTGAAAAGGCGAAGGATGAACTAGGGGAAAATATTTGCAATATGTGTATCTGAAAAAAGACCACTATCTAGAAACTTCTAAAAATCAATAGAAAAAGACCAAACAACCCTGGCCAACATTTGAACAGAAAGTTTATGAAGAAGATAACAAAATGACTAAGAAGTATATAAGAAGTTAATCAATAGCAATACTTATCTGGGGAAAGCAAATTAAACCTACAATAAGATATCACAGCATGCAGTCCAAAATGGCTTAAATTAAAAATACTGATAATAGAGTTGAAAAATATATACAGTAGCTGCTACTTCAGAATACATTGCTGACAAGGTAAAAGTTTGAAATACTATGAAATGGTTTCTCACACATTTCAACACACACCTACTAACAACCCAGCAATTCACTTCCCAGACACATCTTCAAAAGAAATATTTAAATAGGCCTCAAAAAACTTGTGCAGGAATGTAATAGCTCTATGTAGAAGGGCTTCAAACTAGAAACTACGTGATGTCCACCAACAAGAAAGTGGATCAAAAAAGCATGCTGTAATAATACAATGAAATACTGCAAAAAGAATGAACTACAGATCTGCTCAACATTTTGGACAAATATTAAAACTACCAAGAAAAAGAATCCACATATAAAAAGTATATACATAACTAAAATTATTCAAGATTCAAGAAGAGGGAAAACAAGTTTTCAGTGGTAAGAGTCAGAATATTGGCTTCCTGGGTGAGCAGCAAGTAATAAGTATTAGTGAGTGAATACTGCACATCAGGAGGATGGTGACACAGCTATATATTCATCGGACTGTGCACTTACTACAGGTACATCTTACCCCATGAGGAGGGGAAGAATTAAGGAAAAAGAATTAAGATGTGTTATGCACATGTACCAACTCTCCATAATGAATGTAATTATCATGTACTGCAATATATACTAATAAAATAAAAATTTAATATAAAAAATAAAAGATAAAAATAAGGAAAAGGAAACTCTATTTCAAAAATCTCCCTCCTTCAGCACCTTCAAGGTCCTCTTCATTGTCTTCTAACATCTACTCATGATGACACAGAGTCTTATGACAGTCTAATTCTCATTCTTTTGAAGTCACTGCTTTGTCCTTTCTGGAAGCTTGAGAAATTTTCTTTACTTTTTGTTCTGAAGTTCTGCAAAGTTGCCTCCAGACAAGAATGTTTTTTATTTATCTCATTTGCCTCTCAGTGTACTTTTTCAATTTGAATACTTCTATCTTTCTTCTTTTGGGGATATTTTTTCTAGTACTTTTAAAAAGAATTTTCACCCTAGTATGGATTGAATTATGGACCTTCCCCAGAAGACGTTGAAGTCCTAACTCCCAGTACTGTGGTGAATGAGAACTTATTTGGACATAGACTATTTGCAGATGATCAAGTTAAGATGAGTCATTGGTGTGGGCCCTAGTCCATGAAGACTATGTCCTTACAAAAAAAAAAAGAAGAAGAAATTTAGTCATGAGGTAAATATGAAAATTAGAGAATATGAAGGCAGAGATGGGATGATGGTTTCACACGCCAAAGAATCCCAAAGATTGCTAGCAATCCAATAGAAGCTGGGAGGAAGGCATGGAACAGAGTATCCCTCAAATCCCTGAGGACTTTCTACATCTTGATCTTGAATTTCTGTCTTCCAGAACTGTGAGAAAATTAATTTTTGCTGTTTAAGTCACTCGGGTTGTGGTATTTTGGTACCGCAGAACTAGCAAACTAATATTTACCCTTTCCCTTTTTATTAAAATCTATTGTTCTTGGGCCAGGGATTTAGCTCAGTGGTGCTGCCGCCTGTGTCTCAAGCTCAAGGTCCTGAGTTCAATCCCTGGTACCAAAAAAAAATCTATTGTTCTTAGACTCTTACTAATCAGAAGATGAATATTTGAAATTGAGCTGCTATGTCCCATATTTCTTTCATTTTTATCTTATATTTTTCTCAATTTTTGAGTTTTCTGTTTTATAGCAATTATACTTAATTCCTATACTCTCTTAGTTGTTTTTGTTTCTATTTCACAGCAATTTGATTTTTTTTTATAGCTATACTATCTTTTCAAATCTCAAATCTCTTTGAGAGCACTTGAGGACTTTTTGAGAGTTCTCTTCTATTTTCTTAATCATTACAACTATTCTCTCTCTTAATAATGGTCTTTCTCGCTTATACTACTTGTCTTCCCCCTATGTTGAACTTTTGTGAATTCATCTCAATGACTTTTCCTTGCTAGACTTCTCCTTGCCTGAAAAGTCTATGTGAAAGGTCTGTGTAGAGGGTGAGTGTGTTGAAAGACCAGCTATGTGGCTAACGAGCATAGAACAGGGTGGCACCCCAGTGTCATCGAGAGAAACACCTTCTGAGGAGCCAAGGCTTTTGAAAGAGGTCATTGCTTTCCCTCGTTTATTCAGCATCTTTAGGGAAGGGGTCTGGAGGTAATGGTCAGCCACCTACATCTCTGCTTGAGTCAAGGAGCAAACAGGGCTGTCAGATGCACACAGGTCTCCCCCCTTTACACCACACTCCGCTGCTTTATTTCCCTGCTCATCTTTCTCTTTTCTCAGTCCTGAAACTCCACACCCTCAGCCCCTCTAGGATTCTGAGTGCCAGTCCCACTACCAGCCCTCAAAGCACTTCAGGGCCGTGGCTCTCCTTTCCCTTTCATCCCTCTACATGCCTCCAGCCACTTCCCACCTTCCAGAAATTTCTTGGTGTTACATCTACTGATGTTCCCACCCCAATGCAAGATAAAGTTTTATTTAATCTTGAATTTGGGTGTACATTCTTTTCCTTTTAAAAAAGTAAATTGTTCTACTTAGAGGAAAAATGTTACAATGTTGAATATAAAGGACATGACCAAGCAGCACTCAACCATCAACTGTCTCTGTTACTGCAGTTGATCTCCAAATCTATGCTGTCAGGCTGGGGATTTAGCTCAGTGGCACCGTGCCTGCCTTGCAAGCACAAGGTCCTGAGTTTGATCCCTGGTACCAAAAAACCCCCAAAACAAAACAAAACAAATATATGCTGTCTTCTCCTCCAGGTACCTGCTGATCATTTACACATATTTGTGCTCCTTTTACCTTGGAAAAAACCTGGAACCATGTGCACAGGGTGGCATTCCTGCCAGGAAAGGGGCAAATGATTCACCTCTCTATACCAGCAGTAACTTTTCCCCTTCCACAAATGAGCTGCTATATTTTAGCTGAACCGGAAAAATGTGCTGATTAAATATTTAAAGAAAATAAAATGTATTTGTCACAAGGAACATTTTAAACATCTCTTTTTAAGGATCGAATGCAAAATGCATATATTCTTAGCACTAAAATTAGTTTCAAGACCAGTAGACCAGTTCCAATCTCTCCTAGTCTGCAGCCATTCTGCTAAAATCTCAGACCCATCTTTCTGCTTTCTTTATGTAAATATGGTACTGCAGGTGCATATCATATCTGAATTTTCATACTAGACAAAGACAGGATCTTCTGAGAATTGAAATCTATATGAATATATATACCATCCACACATTGGCTCCAATGCCATTGTGCCTGTGTGTTTTTAATTATGATCTGATATCTGCAATATCAACTATAACTAGAAACATATAAGATCACTATCAGGCTGAACTCTTGATAAACCTGATTCAAGAATTTAAGCTTTTTTTGATTTAAGTCATAGGTATATCTCTACTGATATATAATTGTATGGCTTACATTTAAACACATGAAAAACTCAGCTTGCCATTATTTTGTAGCCTCAATGCCCCTTGGGGAAAAATAAACTGATTAGAGAGAAACCTTGAAGTCTGTTGAGGTCGAGGGTCAGTAGTGACAGGTAGGAAGGGGGTATTTATAATCAGTTAAGTTTTGATGTTAAACAAAAAAGCAGTAACAGATGAGATGGTATCTGATTGGATTTGGATTACTGCCAAGAATGCACAGGTAGATACTGTTGGAAAAAACAAATGTGGCTCTCATAGAAACTCATTTTCAAATTCCAGTGCCCTTTGAGGATGCAGGATTATGTCCTGTGCCACAGCTGCTCACATGTGTATACAATTGTGTGTATATGCATGCTACTCATTAAAAAAAAAAACTCACCATACCAAAATTTGCGTATCTTGAATAGGTACATTGGTCAGAACATTCCCATCACAGAAGAATCCTCCATTACATTAAATGATTTTACAAGATAGTAAATATCCCTATAAATTTAAAATCTGATTTATTTACAAAATTAATTTTCCATGCAGCTTTTGGTTTATTCACTAAATCATTCACACATGTTTATTGATAACATGTTTACAAAAACACTTCAATTTATGTAGAGCAAGACTGGAGCATGAATCAGGACCAAAGATCCTGATTTAACACGCTGTCCTTTGGCTTTCACTTGCAGAGGTGACAGTGTTTCAGTTTTGCTGAGTACCAGCTGCTAATTGGCAATTAATGCCTCAGCTCTCAACAGCATTGTTGACTCTGGAATTGCATCTTCATGGTCCGTGGCTCTCCGTCTTTAAACTGTCTTTACAAATTCTGACATCTGGATGAAAATTGACAATATCTAAACAACCAGCTGTTTGTCTATTGTGCATCAATGTAATGAAATGAGCTGGTTTCTGTTCAGACATGATGGACTTCAACTAAATATTGTCAATTGGAAATATGTTGAATTTTTTAGTAAAAAGTAAAACTGGGCCGGGGATTTAGCTCAGTGGTTCCACCGCCTGCCTTGCAAGCTCAAAGACCCAAGTTCGATCCCTGTTGCCAAAAAAAATAAAAGCTATCCACACAGAATCCAGAATCCTGAGATTGACTTAAATTCACAAGGGTCATGTCTAAGCAAAATTAGCACTAATGAAGCCCTTTTTATTTCTGTAAGAGGAAAACCAACTATTACTACATGTAGGCAAAGTTAACATCAAACAATGAAGACTTTTCTCTACTGAAGAACATGGGTCTAGGAATTGAGATCCAGGACCAGATGCCTCAGTTTGAATCCTAGCTCTGCCCCTATAAGAACAATGTGAGTTATAAGGCAGCTGCTTTACTGTGTTCTTTTGTTTTTAAATCAGTAAAGTGGTGATAAAGTAGTAGCTTTTTCATATGGCTGTTTTAGGATGAAATGAGATAAGACAACATGCCAAAAGAGTGGCTGGCCCAGTGTAAGTACAACTAAAGTGCTTGCTATCGTTACTCTGATAGATACTGACTTTATGCCATGTACTTCACACTAATAACTACTGTCAGTCCCTCCAGATGGACAGTGAATATTATTATCTCCATTTTAATTGATGTGAAAATGGATTTCGGAGGAGATAAGTGATTTTTCCAAAACAACGTAATTAATAAGTGGTTGAGCTGAAATTCATACCAAAGTCTCTAATTGCAAGCTATTTCTCATTCCAAGGAACTAACCAGCTCACTGGCTGACTCTCTCTCCTCTTAACTCGTGCCTCTACTGTTCTATAAGAAGGTCCTGGCCAGACTTGGACAGACACCCCAAAGGTGCCCATCTGCTCTTGTCTGTGTTTATGGCTGGAGCAGTTGCTCAGCATGGAGCAGCAGCTCTGCAGGGAAGAAAGAACGGACAGATGGGATGATCAGAGGACCCTGGTCTCTACAACTTTCTTTTCTGTGTTATCAGAGAGGCTCCCTGCAGTCGTTTCTAGTCAGAGTGTATGATTTGCTTTCTCTTTCCCTTTCAAAACATTTTAATTTTTTTATACTCTATTTAATATTTCATTGTTTCTTATAGATGAAAGGAGAAAAGCTCGTTCTGAAAAATATATAACTCCTCCTTCCACAAAAAAGACCCATCCCAGAGCACTGTTCACAGCCAGCACTGCCAACTTCAAAAATAAATGGCTCTGATATCTTCAGAAACCAGATTTTTATATTTGTTCTCTGAAGAGCAAAGGGTACATTTTTAATAAAGCTCTAGTTGTGATAAATGGTTGGCTCAAAAATAGCAAGCAGAGGTTCAGCCAGTACAGTGGCCTAGGAGCCATTGGGGTGAATAATTTGCCTATATAAACAGGAGCACAGGGAAGTCTTTTGTAAGGCTCAGCTCATTTTAGCTGAGTGACTTCATTTCCTATTATCAGGTCTGATCTCACCAAAGATGATTTGCTTGCAGTTCAGAGTGGGCTACTCTGGCACAAACCTAGCTATGTAACATCAAATCTAAATCGGGAGAGCAGATATTCATCTTCTCTGTCATATTAGAGTATGCTTAAGATATGGTGTCAATACAACTTGCACATATTTATTTGTAACAAGGCTCAGAGCTTAAAAAACATTCCAATTTAATTTCTTACAGGGACTGAATATAAATTAATTTTGATGACAAAGAAAAGTATATATACTTAGTAGCAAAATCAATCCTTGCTACAGTAGCTGGAGCTACTAGATGTTATCTGGAGCAAGAAAGAGCTGGGAGGAGTTAAGTTGGCACACAGAAAAAAGTGGCAAATGCTTTCACTCCTGGGTTATACACTGAGTCCAGGTCTCCACGGTAGGTTACATTTTGGGTGGTTTCACAAAGGCCCTGCAGGTAACTAATCACTGACCTAACTGCTATGTGAGCCTTCTGGGCCACGGTAAATTTCTCTGAGATCCCCTTTATGTGAAGAAGCAGAGGTGTCTCCATAGACAGAACTGACGAAGGACATGGGGGCATGAAAATGGTAGAATGTCCACTAACAGGGTGCTGTCTGGGTGATGAGAAGAGAAAAGGAATGAGGGTGTTGTCATTCCCCTGAGGGCCGTGCTGAGAAATACTGAGCTTTCTTTCCAGCCAGAGGACTTGCTGAACAGAAGAACCTGAAATGAATGTCCTAGTCTACTCCTCTCTACTCTTCCTGCCCTCTACTCATTAAGTAGTTAAAACTCTGAGTGTGCACAAGGAATTGGGTCCCACTGAAATGCAAAATGCTGGAAGATCCTTCTCATTCCCAGGTCTAAAGAAGGCGGATATGCCAGACATTTTCTTCTGGCTCTCTAGACCTCCCCTATCCTGCTCCCCTTTCCCATGTGTCCTGGGGGACTGAAATTCTATGGATTGTATCAATGACCTCTCTTGTCTTCTGCCTTTTAATTTTGTTCAGTCAGTGGGAAGCATTAGCAAGAGACAAGGGAGGACCGGACGTACGTGAAACTGAGGTATTGATTCTCAGAGACCTTCCCTGGGGAGTAAGGAAGTTGAGCTACACCCGTCAGTGCTGAGCACAGCTCCTATCTGACCTTGCAAGGATAGAGATTAACCTTAGAAAAGACACTTTCTAATCTTCCCACTGTGATTAAAGAGTAGCCAGCAAAGATACGTGTAAACATAATTGTGGGTAAGAATGGTAGAAAATTGGGAGATCTCTTGCAATAGCATTCTTTCCCTATTTGAAGGAAGGAGATTAGTGCATTCCTCATATACAGGGGGAAGAACTATTAGAGGAAAGAACTTGAAGGACGTGGAAAGAGTTTGGAGAGGAATTGACTCAGGAAATATATATTTGAAAGTGTCTTTGATGACTGGATAGAATTACAGAATATGAATTTGTAGTGGTGTCAACCTCTTGGGTAGCACTCAGAGCCCTGTGAGTAGGACCAGAAAAGGCAATCAGCTGGAGATCTGCCAAATTCAGTTTACCAGGCAGAGGAAACAGAAAAAAGGACACTGAGGATTTGAAGATGTTAGCAGGAAAGTCACTGAAGAAATTTGCTTTGGGGTCATGATGAGACTGAAGATGAAGTGCAGATGACAGGTGAAGGAATAAGGGAGTAGAAGTCACAAAAAGACTGAAGAAAACATGTGAGAACAACAGATGAAGAGAACGGAAGGCTTTCCAACTGTAATCAGGAAGCCTGTGGTGTGGGTGGAGGGAAGTAGTTTCTGATGATGAAAAGTTCTAGGAAGTGCTCCTGAGAATGAGGCAGAGGTCATTTGCATTCAAAAAGTGAAGAAATAGAAAGTATTTCTCATCAGAAGGATAGATTTGAGAGAAAGAGTGTCAACTGTAGTAGCTTTGAAGAAAGAGGGGTAGGTAGTTGATGGCAATGAAGGTATAAGATGAAAGATACTGATTTTTTAAAAAAATAGTTGTTTTTTTTTTAATAGGGTGGAATAATAGTCTAAAAGCAATACTGGGCCACAAGAGGATTCCCAGCCTACCTCCTGGCTCTAAGGCGTGTGGAGAATGAGCAGCTGCCTCTCAATAAAGCTGTCAGGAAAGTAACACTTTTGGAAAGCCAGGTTTCAGCGTAGGCTACAGATGAAAGAAATATAAAATGCTAAGGTCAAAGAGTGAGAAAAAGTCATTTGTCATGGATCTGAGGTGCAGTGAAAGGAACTAAGATGGGGATGATTAGGAAAATTTGAGGTTGAAAGAGAGGTGACCAGAACAGCATACAATGTAGTCAGCCATCTTTGTAGAGTTATGAGGTTTGATGGGTTGGTTAGATATCCAAATGGACTACTTGCAGTGGTACCTTGGTGCTGGAGAGGAGGGAAGAAGAAACAGGCCCAGTGCTCTTCAGAAGAAATCAGATGAGACTATAGGATTGGTGGACTTTGCAGAATTCCTAATCCAGTCAACAAGCAGGCATGGGGATTAATTAGTTTCTTCAATTCTTAACACAGTGAATTTCTAAACCATTTTGGTCACAGAACTCTTTTATACTCCAAAAAATTAGAGTCCTTCAAATAATTTTTGCTTGTATGGAGTATCTTGTTTATAATATCTGCCTGGTTCCCTTATTGATTAATGAGTAGAATTAGATTTTTAAACTATGTTCATTTTTATACCTGTTAGAAGGTAATGCTATTACTTTTGTTTTTTAAAATTATCTTTAACAAACTGTATTTTCTTTTCCTTCTCTCTCTTTTTTTTTAAGTACCAGGGATCAAACTCAGGATCTTGAACTTGCAAGACAGGTGCGGTGCCACTGAGCTAAATCCTCAGCCCCAACAAACTGTATTTTCAAAAACAAAAATATGGAAGAGTGGAGTTGCTTTATATTTTTGCAAATCAATTCAACGTCTGACATAATAGAAGGCAGCTGGCTTCTGATATCTGATTCTACAGTCAATCTGGTGTAGATATATTGCTTTAGATTAAGTATATAAAGAGAATGTGGCGTCACACAGATATGTATTTGGAATAAAGAGGAATATTTTAATAGCCATTTCAGATAATTGTAGACATTCTTCTTCAATAATTTCACTGAAGCTGGCCAAGTTGTAGATTTTTAAAGGTTAGTTTTACTGTGGAATTTGAAATCATTTCAATAAACTTTTCATACTCTGCTAAATTAAAATTCATTGGTCTGTTTTTCACTCTGAAAGGATCTTTTACCCATGCATGTTTTCTAACACCATGCATTGGTCATTTGGAAAATACCAGTCTACTGAGTTATGTGGATCTTCCAAACATTGACACTTTTCATTATGTAATATCAAAAGGCCCAAGTTGTTAGTACCATCCACCAATCTCATTTTTAAATGCTTAGGGTATTAGGAAACTGTCAAATGTATAGGTAGTTACATTTTCAAAAATTCTAATTTTTACCAGAAAGCTCGAATGTTTTTCATTAACAACAAATGCAATCAGTTGTTTTCCTTGAAGTGACACGCTTTCTCATTTTTAGGAAATATTTGCTAAAAACTCAGGTCAAAATGATATAGGAGAAATATAACTCCCAACCTGCTAGACGTCACCTGTGCCAAGTTTGTGTCCTCTGAAATCAAAGCACGAATTCCAAAGGGCAAAAGAGGTTAAGAATAGGAAAGATTTATTGGGAATAGGAATAGTTTCTGAGGGACAGGAAGGGTCCCAAGTTTGTTGGCATCAAGGCCCATTGTCAGGAGTAATTTATACAGCAGAGTCACAATGTGGGTACAATGTGGGCCAAACTATAATCAATCAATAAGATTACAAGTATAGTTGATTAGCTAGTATTGATCCATTAGGGAAGTGGAGCATATAGCAAGATTATATGGCTAGCATCATTAAACTTGGCTTATCTATGACTTCTAAAACAGGAACATTTTGGGGAAGGGATGGTTCCAGGTGTTCTGGTCATCCACCTAGGTGTCTGATGCATATCTGGACTTAATGGACTGGGTGGTACTAACTAAAGTTCCACTTATCACTTAAGGAAGTATATAAATTGGGCCACTGTGATTTTATCTTGAGGACTGGCCTTCTTCAAGTGCACCTCCAGGCACAATTCTGATATCTGTATTTTTCACTTACTTCCTTAAGAGCCCAATCCCTCTCTGACTGTATAATTTCTATCTAACTTAGCTGCCTATAATAAAAATAGATATCATTATTAAATCCTCATCAGTCATTCTTTAAGTTATTCTTTAAGTAAGTAATTTCACACAAAAAAATGGCTAATCCAGATTACAACTGGAACAACCGTGCCTTTCCTCAAGATAACCATCTTACTTCAGTATGTAGCACTTCAGTGTGTTACTTAATATGTACTTCTCATATTGCCACACAAGCCATTCAAAACTTAAAATCAGTGGCTGAGATTTAAAATTAATTTTTATCGCTTCACCAAGGACAATCACAAGTGAAACTGGAATTTTCTTTTACTGTGAGTGAGTGAGTGGCAATGAAGAATCCAACAACTACTACTTCAATGCCACTGCCTTGATTCATTTTACAGTGCTGTTTCAAGCAATATTGTTTTTGCACGATCAGTATAGCACAAATGTCATTATAGTGGAAATGAGATGGCACATTAGGGTGTGGCAAAGTTGGTTGGCATAGCCTTTAATTACATGATCTCTGAACATGTGCACAGAACAGTTCCCAAAGCCCTGCATGTGGACTTCTCTCAAGAACTCAAGCAGATTTTTCAGTAGTATTGCAGATAGGTTAATTAGATATCTTGTAGGCAGTTAGGGCCAGCCCACAAGGAACCAACATGGAGGACAGTCAAGGAGCCAACATGGAGAACAATGAAGACACATTCACTGAAGGTCAACATTGTAAAAGGAGAGAAACTACTACACCTATGTAGGATAAATGGCAGTGATTGATATTCTAAATAGGTATCAGTCACCTGGGTGAGGGACTAGGATCTTCCAAGAAAAATCCCTGACCCACCCTATCGCCGAAAATCCTTGCTCATTCCTTATGTGCTTGCTATGTGACTTGTTTCCCCATTGGATCCCCAATATTACCTAAGCAAGTCTTATTGGTTTTTCATATTGTCCACCATGTGATTTCTCATTGGATCAATATTACCTAAGCGACTGTACTTGTAATCTTACTAGTTGGCTACAGTTTTGTCCCACCTTGAACCCGCCTCACCTCAGGGCTTTGTCCCATAAAATACCTTTGAAGTTGGGTGGGCAGGCAACCCACTTTCCGGTCCCCCTTCTGTCTCTCTTAGAAGCTTTCTTTCTCTCAATAAATTTTTCCTACTCTTAACCTCGGCTGTTCCTAGAATTCATCCTTAGATTTTAGAGAACAGGAACTTGCCTTTGGGATGCCTAGCAGATTTTGGAGTTACATCTCTTCTCCCTATATCAATAGGATGGCCTAGACCCTTTGTCAGCCTGAGACGTGTCATTCCAGCACCACCTCTCAGGACCCATATGTAGAAGTTCTTGTGGGTTTCCTCAAGATTTGGGCAATACAAAAGGACACGAACACCAAGAAGAGCTTGCTATCTTGACTCTTTTTCAAGGTAGCTCACCCTGCTTTCTCCAGGGTGTTCTTTTATTGCTTTTTCTCCTTTTACTCGGCCCAAGCTCACTCTGCAGAGCCAGTTTCTCCCACTCTTCACTTTTACTTTCTCAGATAAACTTGGCCACTGCTTTTGCTCGTTTTGTTAAATTCTTTGTTTGAGACAAGAAGAACCTGGAATTTAACTCCAGAAGGAGAGGTGAGCAAACCTGGTAATGTTCAGTTGGTGAGCCACTTTTAGAAGCAGGCTACCCAATAACAGAAAGACAACTAATGCCTTAATATTATTATGAAACATTTTTTGCCTTTGTGCACGCCCTGAGAGTATCTCAGGCACTCTAAGAATGAATAGACCACAATTTAAAAATCATAGCCCTTCTAGATACACTTGCAAAACTTATACCTCTGGAGGGACTTCTTTGCTAGTTTGTTTACCACTTTCATCCCTTTATCTCTGGGGTTTGACATAAAGAAAGTTAGCAATGAAAGTTTTGTTGGAGGAAAGTCACCAGAGTGAGACCCAAAAGCAGATCACTTCCACCTGGGTAATGAAGCAAGGTTTGAACAAGATAACATTCAGGTGGGTTTTTAAGGGAAAACATAGCTTTATAGGTAGAACTAGCAGAGAAGAACATTGCAGGTAGAAGGAATACAATACATTAAATACACTTTTGCCCATTGAATTGAAGAAGTATAGAAGAATAGAAAAAAAAACCCATTGTGCTGTTGAACATATGAGGCTTGTACTTGAAACATGTATTTAAGTTATTGAGAGATTTGACCACCATCAAAGTAACCATATTGCTTAGAATCATATCAGTGGATGTGATCCCATAGGCAAAGTTTGGAGTAAGGGATAATGGAGTGAAACAATGGAAATATTTTAGTATCTTCTCTTTAAAAGAGGTCAGAAGAAAAGATACGGCCAAAGGAATTTGAATGAAAACAGTCAGAAATTGAGTTTAGGATTTAGAAATGAGTAGAATCCTGGGATCAAAGGAGGAAAGAGTTTAAGGAAGGAAAAGATGTTACAAAGTATCAAGAACTTCAGGGTACTCAACATTGGAAACTGTCCATTAGGGTTGGTAATGATGAAATGATTGGTGGCCTTTGCTTGGACCATTTAATATAAGTGATGAGGGTAGAAACCTCATTACATGAAGTAAAGAGTGTGTTCAAGGGCAGTAAAACAAGAGGAAAAGATTGTTAATGGCTCTTAGGAAACTTGGCTTTAAAGAGAAGATGACAGTAGAATAAAACTACCGATTTAGAAAAGGACTCTTTTTTATCATAGAGGAGGTGTGTACACATTTGTAACTTACATGGAAAGATTCATCAAGAAGGAAACTGAGGGCCGGGGATTTAGCTCAGTGGTTCTGCTGCCTGCCTGGCAAGCGCAAGGGCCAGAGTTCAATCCCTGGTACCAAAAAAAAGAAGGAAACTGAAATTTTTAAAAAGAGGAAAATGTAATGAATTGTCCTTTTTACAAGGAAGATAGTCCTCAAAGCACGAAAGAAATTAGACTCATGTTGAAGAAGTGACACTGCTTCACTGAGACAAGACAAGCATGGGAAACGATAATTAGCTTTACATCTGTGGAGCAAGAAAGTGAAACATTTTCATGCCTGGTAGCTTCTATTCTTTCTATAAAATAGAAGGAAATTGTATTTTTAGGGTGAGATTAGTAAAACACAGGAAGTATTCCAGCCTGGATTACTCAGCAAACATAGCCTAAGGCAAAAAGTTTATTTTGAGTACTTTGTGCATGTGTGTGTGAGCACATGGGGGTGTACGTGTGTGCGTGTGTGTGTGTGTGTGTTTTAAAAGAGTGATGTTGCATAATTCCAAGGAAGTGGAAGAGAGGAAGAAGGGAAATGAGACAGAGAAAGAGCAAGAACACGAATGAGAAGAGGAATTACAAAAATAATTTTGCTTGGTCTAAAGTGCAACTGACTATGTGACCTCCCAGGTCCATCTGCCAAAGGCCATGCACAATATTATGGGACAGTCCAGGGAGGGGATAAATATGAGCAGAGAAGTTTTCCAGTAGGTACTATCTCCATTTCTCAAAGCTTTGACCCAAACAGTGTCAATTTCTCTACTCCACTAGATTGTTAATATCTTAGTGCCCAGCAAGTTCCTAAGGAAGCCCCAGGATAGTAGTTGAGCTACTGTGTCCATGGGAAGATGGAGGTGACACAAAGAGCAGGTGTTTATGATCTGGCTGAGACAAAACTAAGGGGTCATGGTAAAGGTAAAGCCATGAGATTCTGGCATGATGTGTAAGAGGTTTCTAAAACAGGAAGTTGATTGGAAAATAACAGTGAAGGCTTTAAAAGTCAACTTCTTATTTTAAGAATGAGTAAAATCTCTGCATAGCATTGCTGGCACATTGAATTCCATAATTCATTTTGACAATGATTTACAAGAATGTGTTACCTTCTCTAGCAACATCCGGTGGCCTTGATATCAGTGAGAAATACTACTACAGGTTTTATATTAGAGGTTTCCAGGATAGAATTAGAGGAAGATGAATGGTGGAAAGATTGTAGATGAGAAATAAATTGAAGTGACCAATCACAAAATCTAGATAAGTTAAGACGGAGTCATGTTCTAAAGTGGGCCGATAAACTCAGAGAAAAGGATTGGAAGTTTGGATATATATGAAATTTGGTTTAAAAGGAATGAACAAATAAAAATTTAAGGGATATAAAAATTGAGGTCATACAATAGCAAATTGGAATTTATTATTTTAGGGGAAAGGCTTTGGTGAAATGAGAAGCAAAGCACCATTTGTAAGTCATGGATATAAATTAGAGTCAAATGGAAACTTTACATGACTTCATATCAGGGATTTTGGGCATGTTGACCAGGAAGTTTCCAGAATGATAGTAAAAGAGGGGGGAGTGAAGTGAAGCAAAATCCCAAAGTTATTAGTGAATATAGGAATGTGAACTAGAGGTTAGTGACAAGGAGGCACAGAGATGGCACTGATTATTTTACTGTTTAGCAGTACTGCATATCAACAGCATGCTGGGCATTGTACAAAGGGCCAGAAAAGAAAAATTAATAAAATAATCTTCATAATTTGATAGACAAATAAGAAATACTGTACAATATTATACTGCAGTAAGTTATGTTTATACAGTAAGATTTTAATGAAATTATGTTCACTATGCTCAAGAAATCATAACTGATGGCCAAACTAAGTCTTAAACACTGATTAAGAGTTTGACAGGTACATAAAGAAGGAAAGTGAATTCAAAGTAAAAAGAACAGAGTGATAGCTGTTGAGCAGTAGAGAATCAGTAGAGAGAGACCGAGAGGTATTGATGAATTTCATTATTTTGACCACTTTAAAAATATGACTCCGGGGTGTACAGAAAGATGTACATTAGTGTATCCATGGGTGTAAGGGTGCTGGGTTAAGATCACAGATCAAGCCATTAACCTCCCAGTCTTGAGCCATCAATGGACTGGATCAGTTTCCCACTGGATCATCTGGCTGCTATCTTTATTCTCTAAATAGGACTTGAAGATGTAATATGGCACACTGAATCTCACTAACTATCCATGAAGGTGGTATTTTATTATTAAATTCAGAAATAAAAATGATCAGAAAAGCCATTCTACACAACCAAATGGCCCTAGATATTCTAACAGCAGTGTAAGATGGAATGTATGATCAAAACAGAATGTTGTATGTATATTCCTGAAAACTCTGCAAATGTGTCCTGTACATTACATGACATACATTCACAAATTGTTGCAACATCAGACTCTGCCACAAGCTTTAATGACTGGCTGGGTCCTGGTTCCCTGGAACAATCTGGTGGGAGGAAGTCCTCGTTTTTTCTGGCAGTGATTGTACTGTGCATAATAATTCTTTTCTGTTGCATGACCCATTGTTGTGGGCTAATGTTTCATGTTCTTGCCCTCTTTCTCAGGCTATCCAAAGGTGTTGGTTCCTTAAAAAAAATGGAATCAGATATTCCTATGTCTCCTTTAGATCAGTCAGGCCAAGACTTTCGGCCCCTGGCCAGGCAGGATTAATGCCCTTCCTTGGGTTGAAGTAATTATTGAGGATGGACATTAGGCCTTCTGCATCTCCTTTAAAATAAGGGATCAAAGTCTCAGAGGGAAATGAGGTAGGATAGAAGAAGTAAAAACTAGGTTGAGAGCAGGCGAGGAAATCAAACATTTTTAAGTTATACTTCTAAGAAAAACCACACTTTCAGGACATAAGGCCAGTTTATATTTTTTTTCCTTTTCTTCTCCCGAAACAACAAACCTGGGTAACTCCCTTTCAGCTGAAAAAGAGTCTGCCCCTTCCCTTTTTACTTGCAAATGGTCCTCTTTAACCCATGAATGGACCACCCTTTGGGATTTCCCATATAAATACCATTATGTCACTATGGGTCAGCCATCCTCTCCCATCCACTAGACAAAACTAATACTATAGACGATTGAATTCCACAGACTTCCACCAACCAAAACACATACAAGATTCCCAGTTCCCAGCTGTATTGTGCCTCATTTCTCTGAGTTCTTGGACTCTGATCTTGAGTGTGTCCTACATCTCCCTCTACTAAATCTTTCTTATGTCTCTTTTAAATATGTATATAAATACATATAATTATATATATTATATATAATTATATATATATTATGTGTGAATGTTATTTAGAAATTCTTCCAAGTTGTTATGTTTTTGTTGCACTGTACAAATTTATAATGAATATCTAATTTAGTTATAAAAGTTATTCACACCTTCAGTCTGTTCATTTTCTTGGCATTTGGATTCCTTAGCTCTCAGGAAATCTTAAGAAGGATTACAGAAATCAGTCAGTACAGGGTCATTCATTTTTCTTGCCTGGATCTCCAAAAGGGTGAAAGAGGATCACAGGTCTCTTCAGGATGAGGACAGGGTCCTCTGCTCTAGGATCAATAAGTTCCTCTATACTCTAGAGGAATGAAGACAAGCAAAAGAAGTCCTAAAGGAAAAGCAAGATATTATATCTCAAACTGTGTGTTTATTTTAAAAGATATGTGCTGTCTGCTTTCTTTCTTTCTTTCTTTTTACCAGTTTTGGAGGAAGATTAACTTGTTTTATTCTTATGGATATGGTCCTGTGGATTAGTGATTGAATGATGAGGGCCTTGAAGAATTTTCCCCGCTTATCTGTGGTCACTAGCTGATGTGTTAGCCACAATTACTCTCTCAGATTCAGTTTTAGAGCAAATAGTGAAAATAGCTCAGTGTGACTGACAGAATCTGATGGGATTAAGTTAAGCACCAGCTACCTGATTAAGGTAGTTACTGGCTATGTGACTAAATAAGGTACTAGCTACAGGCAGAATTGTTTCCTTTCTCAGAAATTAAGTTTACTCATCTCTAAAATGAAACCTAGGCACAGCTTTTATGGGGTAAACCCAGGCTCCTTAAGATCAAAAGCTTCAGTCTACAAGATGACTGAGATATAGAGACAATATAACTCCCAACCTGCTAGATGTCAGATACACAAATTCGTGTCCCCTGAAATCAAAGAGTGAATTCCAAAGGACAATGGAGGTTCAGAATAGGAAAGGTTTATTGGGAAGCAGGAGTAGCTCCTGAGAGACAGAGGGGTACCAGAAGTGGGTTGCCACTGGAGCCCTTTGTCAGGATTAATTTACACAATAAAATCACAACATGAGTACAACATGGGTCAAGCTATAATCCACCTATAGGATTACAAGTATAGCTGCTTAGGTAATATTGATCTAATAGGGAAGTAGGTCATGTAGCAATGGTACCTGGAAAGAATAAAGGCATTTTTGGGAAGGGATAGGTGTGGATAATCTGGTCACCCACCTGGGTAACTGTGTCTAGCTGGACTTTCTGGACCAGGTGGTGCTAATTACAGTATAATTCCAAGTCACTGCTTATCCCTTAGGGCAGCATGTTGGTCTGGCCACTACATCTTTATCTTGAGGTCTGGTCTTCTTCAGATGGGCCTCCAGCAATTCTGATGTCTTTATTCTTTCTGTTGACTTCCTTGAGAGTCCAGTTCCTCTCAGACTGTATATGAATTTCTTTCTAACTTAGCTGCCTATAATAATCCTTCCTGAGTTTTGCCTCTCATTGACTGCTTCATGGGGCAGTAACTGGTCTATTGTGTACCTTCAAAATCTGCCGCCTGACTGTGGTTTGCTTTATCCTAGAATCTCTTGCTTAGCTGATAATCTTGTGTATCCTTCTAATTCCTCCATTTGGGAAGACCTATAGCCTTTATCAAATTCTTGATGGGACTTGTTATCCAGAAAAGAAAGGCTTGTGGGGTGGGATGGGGTACAGATTTCATTGTGTTAGTTCCTCAACATCAGTGTCACCTGTCTCAAACTGGAAGGTATAGGAATAAGGCAATCAGTCAGTGGAATATTTCTACCATTATCAACAATAATAATAATAATAATAATAATAGTAGTAGTAGTAGTAGTAATAGCTGTATTAATTCACATTCCCACCAACAGTGTATGAAAGTTCCCCTCTCTCCACACCCTCAGCATTTATTTTTTCTTTCTGATTATAACTATTCTAACTAGTGTGAAATGTTATCTCATTGTAGTTTTGAATTACATTTCCCCGATGATTAATGATGTTGACCGATGTTTTCATGTACTTGTTATCTATTTGTGTAACTTCAAAAAATGTCTACTGAGGTCAGTAAGAATGTTGGAGAGTCATTTTGTTACGAACTCATACTCTGTTGTAAATTTTTCTGAATTTAAAGAAATGCCTGCCAATAATTTCCTGTAATATGAGAAAATATATAAGCTACTTTCACATTGGATCACATACTATTTGTCAAGTGAATCCAAAGTAAGGAGAGTGTTTTAAGATATGATTGATAATGTGCTTCCTCAGGGACCCAGAATCTCATCAGAAAGAGGTAGAAGAAAATCAAATAATTCAAAGAAGTCCCTCCGAGACCTAAGTTTTACAGATTTCTTAGTAATATTTTACTTCAGACAAGGCACTTACATTATATCTTAGTTTCCTCATCTATGAAGCAAGAACTTTGGACCAGATCAGGGAATTTCAGAGTATGGTCATAAAATGCATGAATATGGCAGAGGATTATCTAGAATTTCTAATGAAATTGCAAACACCCCAGAAAATTTCAAAATATTATACTAAGGAAGAAATGTCAAATACAAAAGGATACATGATTATATTTACTTTAAATTCCAGAAAAAGCAAAAATACAGGGAGAAAAAACAGAGAGGTAGTTGCCTGAGGCTAGAGACAAGGGAGGGCAAAGGAGGTGGATTCCAAAGGGAAGTGAAAAACTTTGTAGGGTAGAGTAACTACTTCATATCTTGTATACAGGTATCAAAATCCACCAACCTGTGTATCTCTGAAGAGTGAATTTTTCTTTACTGAATTAATACCTTACCTAAAAATTTGCAAATTGTTTTTGAATTTGAATTTTTAATAAGTTCCTTTAGTGGATGTTTTATTCGCTATATTTTGAGCACTACTGAATTTATTCATTTATTCATCCCTTACAAATTTAGATTTCCATAAAACTCCAATTTGGGTGACAGTGGCAAAGTGTTCCATGATGTCAAAGATAGATGGTCAAAGATATTTTTAGCTGTTATGCAGACTATGAGATATATGGAAGACTGAAATCTCTAGAAGTTAAATTTTTTTTTGAAAGCTTGGCAATCCTTGATCTAGAAAATTGATCTAGAAAAAAAATTTTCTAGAAAATCTAGAAAATCTAGGGGAGGATTTTTGGGTAGGCTAGGTGGCCTTCTAGGGCTGGTCAGATACCTGGCCCATGCCTAGAAAGGGATTCTTTCACCTCTGGCTACATCTGTTCACTTTCAAAGCTCAAAAGAATGTGAGTTTTGAGAGCAAGATGAGACAAAACAGATGCTAGTCCTTTTTTTTTTTTTTCTGCTGTGCCCACCAGCATTGTTCTCATTCCTGCTAGCTTGATTTTGAAATAATTTTAGTAAGCAAATAAATTCTTTCCCAAATCTCCCAGGCCTATCAGACTATTTGAGAAACAGCACAACCGCCTGCCAAAACCCCCTTGTAGCACTGTTGACTCCCCTCAGAAGAACTGAGCATGGAAAGGGCTGGAATTCTAGCTCCATGTGGCTCATGTGGATTATGACATCACCCAAGTTGATTGCATTCCTATCTACCTCTCCATTTGGGACCGTGCATTATTCATAATATTTTTTGGTTAATCCAAAACAAAAAGCGCTCACCCTCTGGAGCTGTGGTGCCCTGGTGTCTGAGGTCATGTTATTGATGGCTAACTGCTGTCAATTACCGAGGAGGGACCTTGAGCTGCCAGCTGTTGCCTGGAAACAACCTCTAAGTGGGCAGAGAGAAGATCCAAAACCTAACGAGGATTTCAACACTTGGAGTTGAACAATTCTTCAACAAACAAATATTATAGAAAGAAAGAATCATGTAGTAAAGCCAATATGAGAAGCAAGAAACTGGGAATATCCAGTCTCCAGCATATAAACATATACCAAGCCACTCTGGTCAGCACAGGAGATACGGTTTATGGATTTACTCTCTCCTGCATTCTGTTGCTGTCTAACCACTTGCTCTTGCCCTTTCTCACTTCTTCTTCCTCTGTTCTTGCCTTCCTCCCTCTCTTTCATGATTCAACATTTAAATAAAAATGGTTTACATGGGGGCTAAAAGGATGCTGGAGAAATACAATGAAAATGAAAACCAGAATTCCTTTGGAGGAGTTTATAATCTAGTGAAAGAAACTGAAAGATGCACAATGACAATGAAACACAAAAGTGTTTTAATGAAATTGAGTACTCCAGGAGATCAGAGGAATGAGCAGCTAACTGTTCCTGGGAAATCTTTCTGACCTTATTCTAGTGGTTGTCATCCAGGGGACATTACTGCCTTGCAGAGGACATTTGGAAGTATCTGGAGACATGTATAGAGTGAGCTTTCCAATGGTGTAGCTCTGACACTTGTGGAAAGAGAGGGAGAAAGAGGAATAATTGAGAAAGATGAGCCTCCAACTGCAGTGTGGTTCTCTAAGAGTTTTGGTCCAGCTAATGAGGAATTCTGGAGCAGAGATTGTTCATTAGAGGAAGCATATGTTGGAAGAATCCCTAAGCAAAGGCTATCCATTACACAAGACACAAGTTGGTCAGGAATGGCTTATCTCCAGTTTCCTTTCCAACTCTCATCTGCAGTCATGGTCTGAGTGGTGCCAGGGAAGATCATAGCCTTGGCATGAATCTTCTGGAAGATCCTGAGGTGTGGTCAGCTAACAGTGCTTCACAGCAGGCTCTCTAGAGAAGGGACATTTTGCAGCTCATTTCCAAAGTCTCCACAAATAGATTATGACTTCTGACAGTGCTGCTAGCAAGATTTGTTAAAAATCTCTACCTTACTTCAAAAAGGGCACATATTTGTACTGTTCAAGGAGAATTTGTTATACCTAAAGCTTTTTTGCTTATGTGGCTGCTGCCCTAATTGTGTGTGTGTGTGTGTGTGTGTGTGTGCAATAATAGAAATCTTCTGTGTTGCAAATTAGGTGAAGAAAAGTTGTGATTCTATGCCATTCTAAGACCACAATTTCTGCCTCTGGGATGCTAATGAAAAGGATCTGAACACACACACACACACACACACACACGCACAAATATATACTTTTCTGTAATGATTATCAATTACCTCCAAAGGACATAGGTCATAGTTTCCTGAAACCACCTTTTGATGTCCATCTCGTAACCAAAGGATGAGCTTTGGATGCCAAATTTTTTAGATGTTTGAAAAATCCTCTCTTGGTAGGTCATGGAAAACTATAAAGGAAATATCTGCTATTTTGTGTCATTTTATTTGGGAGAATACAATGAAACAGTGAAATTCTTTGACTACTTTCATTCTCTTTCCGCATCTTGATTTTGGCAGGTCTAAAACATCACATGGGGAACCATCTGCCTTTTCAGCTTTCCTCCTAGAAAGAAAACATGGTTCGCCTATTATGTTGGTGATTGCACTGTAACCTAGTGAGCTCTTCAGAAAATGAGGTGGACACACTCAAAACAGAAATGTGTTCCCCGCAATCAGCCAGAGCATGTTGCCCATGCAATTAAAGCTGCCTGCCCTCTCACTTATAAAGAAGACCCCTTGTAGTCAACAGATTGAACACATTGAATGTTGGGGTGGGGGAGAGCCACTCCAGGTGATGGAAGTAAGAATAAGACATGGAATACTATGCAATCCTGGGTGGAATTTCTTAAAACCCAACTACCATTAGTAACTCCTCTGAAATAGAAGATAGAAAGTAAGATAAAGACAATTATAACTGGCTTGCTCACTCTCTCTCTCTCTCATTCTCCCTCTCACTCTCTCTCTCAGGGAGTAATTCTAGCATAAAACATCACATGCAAGTGCTCTAGTTGATATCCAGCTTCAGGAAATGAGAAAGGAACAAAATACATTTTGCTGGCAAGCCATTGGCATAATATTCCCTCACAGTTATCATGAAATCCCCATTTAGAAATGACCCCATATCAGGCACTGCCCTTTGGGGAACAACACACAGAAGGTAGTTTACAGGAAAAAAAAACCCTAAACTTATGATCTCATATATTAAACATAGTCAGAGAGCTGAGATGGATGGGCTTTCTTTTATTATTTTTCCAGAGGATTTGACATGTTTATTTTATCTAGAAATATTTTTTTGGAAAATGCAAGCTACTGCACTATGCTCCATCAATGTCAGAAGAGTTATCATACACACAAATACTCAATAATGACTTTAAAAAGTGATTATGAACTAGTTCATTTCTTGATGCAGCACACACTACAGTAATAATCCAAATTGCCTGTGACTTATGAGTATATTTGGCAACAACCACTAGTTCCCACTGTAGTGTGAAATTAACACCACAGACTGTAGCTGTGGCATTTATTGAGCACAAGGGAGCTGATTATAGCCTCATAAATTCAAAGGCAACCTCTGCTATTACTTAATTAGAATCAGTATCTATGCATAAATTACAGTAGCAATAACTAGTACTGTTTTGGTTAAAGATTTGTCAGCTTCCTTATTATACAACAACCCCTTAGTTTTGCACTTAAACCTATAATTTAGGTAGGTTATAAGTTGTCTGTAAAAATTGTTCAGAGAGGAAATTGGCACACCATGTTTTGGAGGCCAGTAGTGTTTTGTTTCTAAGTAAAATTTTAAAATATTAATCTTGTGCTGTTGCTTTTTTTCTTAGGAATAAAACCACTAAATCCCTAATCCACCCTTAGTAATAAATTGTTTTGGCTACATAGGCATGTTTTTAAGAGTAGAAAACTTTATCTTAAAACAAGTATTGTCTTGACACATTTTCTTCCAGCATCCCTTTCATTTTTAAATTACTCTAAACCAAACTTTATATGCACATACACACCCTCTTAATAAACATAGAACTATTATCCTGAAAATTCATTTGTATTCTTTGCTAATTCTCAGATAGTACTTTCACATGGTTAAAATCAGTGTGCACATTTTCTTAGGGGTCTAGCTTTAAAAATTTTTTTTGGCCTAACCTTTTTTTCATATGCACATGGGCTTCATTGATGTAGCCCATATATGGCTCAGTATTCTATCAGATTAATCCTATAAAATACTTCAGAAGAGTAACATCAGCAGTCAAATGATATTTTTGCATGAGGCAAATGCATATTCCAGACAAAAAGGTAATTTTTAGCCACAGGAAGAGCCAAAATGTGATAAATCAACAGAGAAATAGTTGACCAAGAATGTGGAGCAAGTCCATGAAATAAAATAAATCCATTAATTTTTTTGGCATTGCACTGTGTTTTAAAATATCATTTGGCTAAGTTAATAATTTTTCAACTGGATGTTTTTCTACTGTGTAGATACTACCTAATTCATTTACAGAGTTAGAGCCACATTGTTCACAAACTGAGAAATTGGATATAAAGAAGTAGGACACCTTGCTTTCTGCTTTCAATTATAGTCACTAATCTTTCTATTCTTCAGATAGATAAAGCCTAACCATTCTAAAAAGTGCCTCTTTAGTCTGCTTTCCCTTGGTTGTTACTGGGTTATGGATGTCTTAATGGTAGGAACATAAATCACGCAAATATTTTTTTCTCCACACTCAGAAATAATCATTATTCATTCCAGGTGAGTGAAAAAGTAAACAGCTATTGACAAACTTGCACTTGACTGCCACCGGGCACAGATTTTATAAGATTTTCTTTTAAAATAAATTTTAGGGACAAGTTTTAACAATGAAATCCATCTAGTAATACCCTTCTCCATCTGCTTTGCTATGAAGAGTGTCTACTTGACCCTAAAATTTAAAACCAGGCTGAGCCACACAGGTGACAATCACCAGGCATGGCTTCTGGACATTGTATCACTACCAAGCCCAGATTCATGAATCCACTGGCTTAAATGACAGAATTGTGTTGGCTCTTTTCCATCCCATCAAATACTTACAAAGCATTGTGTTTGTGAATGGGAGAAATATTGCTGGATAATGAAAGCTGTAATAAATGTGTGAGGATGGAAATGCAAAGAAATTATTGTAGACCACTCAGTGTATTCAGAAGTAGGACTGCGTAAAATAATTTTTGGGCTTCTCCTATGACCCTGAAAACTAGAAAGAAGGAAAAGAGCTTTCTTGTTTTATATTTTATGTTAGAGGTTACCATTAAGGAACAAAGGAAAATACAATTGCAAGTAATGCCAAGAAAGGCACATTTTAAGAAATTCAGTCCATCTTAGTTTTGGAAGAAAAATTGAAAGGTAAAATTTAATCCAACTTCCCAGTTGATAAAACAATTGTAAGTATTTCATTAGTAATAGTTTTTGGAGTGTGTGTGTTAGGGCATGGGGCAGGCATTCAATATAAACTTGTATCCACAACATTTCATCTTTATGCCTCCCTCTTTTTCCAGATTGGCTGGTGATGCTGGGATATGTGTGAGGATGCAAGTGACAGATTCCTGGTGATACCGTAAACAGAATCATATGGAGCAGTGGAGAGAGGATTTAGTGAAGGAAATGGAAAGAGAGAAAGAAAGATGGGGAAGACATTCCTCACAGAGTAAGACCTAGAAGAGAGGCAGAAAAGAAAGCATCCTCTAAGATTTAAGTGTGATGTGCTATGTAACCTCAAGGGACTGCCAGGAAAGATTTGCCTCCCCTTCATGGCTGGTTTTGAGTAAGATTTGTATTTGTATAAAAAGGTACACAAGCAGGCTGAGATGGATCACAAGGGCTCCACACAGGTTTGCATTTAGAATGAACAGGTTTGGAATCCTTTGTGTAGGTTTTAGCAGAAAGACACATTTCATAAGAGTATAAGTCATACCATTTTGAAAGCAAGAATCAGTTTGGAGTTTTGGTAGGGTTTCCAGATTTAGTAAATAAAAATGTAAGATACATCTGAGCCTGATGACACACACTTGTAATCTCAGCACTCTGGGAGGCTGAGGCAAGAGGATCACAATTTCGACCCCAGCTTGGGAAACTTAGCAACTTAGCAAGACTATGTCTCAAAATAAAATATAAAAAGGCATGTGTATGTAGCTCAGGACAAAAGTTCTGGGTTAAATCGCCATTACCACACATACACACAAAGGATATTCAATCAAATTTGAATTTCAGGTAAACAAAAAATAACTTTTAGCATAAGTATATCTAATGTCGTCCAGGATACACACTAAAAATTTTGTTGTTTATCTGAAATTTAAATTTAGCTGAATGTCTTATATTATTTGTTAAATTCAACAATCATACTGCAGGGTGGAGTTGAATGTAAATAGGATAGGAAGTCGGGAGATATAGCATTATAGTCTCTATTTCTGAAATCAGAATTTAATTCTGGCAGTGATTCCAATTCTCCCACTGGTTATAAAAATTACTTTATTTTAGTAGAGAATATGAATATTTGTTTAGTAAGGAGTGGACATCTGCTAAGAGGGTAGCATCTTAAAATAAAATGATGAGGGTCTGTGTGCATACAATTTAGGAGAATAAAAGTCTATGTCTTGGAAAGGTGATTTAATACATTTTACCACAAAGAGCCATAAAAGCTCAAAATGACTTGCTAATTTATATAAAATAGAAACTTTATGATGTGCCTTTGTCAATTTGCCTAAGTACACATCTCCATTTATTGAATTTTCAAGTCTACAATGAACTAGGAGAATCAGTTGTCATATCAACTTCGATGTGCTCTCCTGAGACCTTATTTTATTTTGTCTTACTTTTAAAATAAGCCAATTATGGAATAAAGTCAAACAAATACTGCTGCATAAAATGTGGAAATAAATATTTCATATGGTTTCTAATGTTCATGGAGTAATATTAACTAACCATAACCAGTCATATCCCTTTTGGCAGTTATGGCCAAATATATCACTTATAGAAAATGAGCTATTACAAGATATTGCCTTTGTTTTCCTGGTCCAAGAATTTCACTGAATTCATATTCATTAAGTGACCATAAAGAGTAGCCAGCTGTGTTCTATGGGGTGTAAGTGTCTTTCAGTGAGAACATTGTTGCTAGGTGCACTTAGTCCATAACATTTCTGCATATCTAAAACGTTTTCCTCATGCAGCTTTAATCCCAACTTACACTGGTATTTTAAAATTGATAATAATATCATGATACATTAGAAATGAAGCTTTTTATCCCTTCATAAGGAAATGCCACCTACTTATGGTTTTTCCAGAGATGATAGGTCAATTTTTACTGTTTAACAGGTTAAATACTACTCCCTTTTAACAAATTCATCTCCTCATGCTTTTCTCCTCCTCTTTCTCTTTCTTCTACCCTCCTCCTCCTTTTCCTCCTCCTCCACTTCCTCCTACTCCATTTCCTTTTCCTTTTTGTGGGGACTGAACCCAGGGTCTCATGCATGCTATGAAGCTCTACCACTGAGCTATACCTGCAGCTCCCCCTATGCTTTTAAATGTTTGCATGTTCTCATACTCTGGTTTCTCTTCAGATCATATAAATCTTTCACCTTTTAAATGTCTACATGTTCTGAAAACCTTCCTGACAGTCAATATTGTGTGTACATTTACTACAAGAGTAATAACAAGGATGATGAAGAATAAAGTACTGTGCAAATGACGGCGATGCTGGTGAAAGTGACACTTGTAGCAGATCCTTCTGTAACAGATACAACAGCCCTTCCCAACTGTTATCTGGCAAGTGTACCTTCTTTTCTTTGGGAACTGCTGATCCTTCTCCATATGGATTTAGTGAGTGTATCAATTACAGTGTACAACACTTTGGTATGCATACATGTGCAAATGTCTCAGAGACTGGCCCAGCAATAATCAAGAGTCACAAGTCAGACAAAATTGCACTTTAAGAAAATATTCTTTTGTGTATTTGCCTTCAAAGGGATTGTGAGATACTCAAGAAAAGAAAAATTTATACAGGAGACAAATTACAAACATGATATTTCCTAAAATGGTCTTAAAAGGTTTTCTTTCCATCTGATTCTTAAGAGACCCTAAGCATTATGTTGGTATCAGGGTCAATAGTGATTACCACAGAATGATTTTCATAATGTTTACTATGATATTGAGTCCAGAACTCACTAATAAATGTAAACTAACTTTTAGTTGGTGGGGGTATGAGAGACACTTGTGGAGATTGTTGGACTATGAGGACAGCAAAGAGGGATGGAGGAATGGCTTTTTACCAATTAGTAGAGTAGTGCAGTTATCCCTTATAAGCAAGAGCTGAATCCAGGATCCCCATGTGGATAGCAAAATCAGAGATACTTAAATCCCTTAGACAAAAGGCATAGGACTTGCATATAATCTCCACACATGCTGTCATACATTAAATCACTTCTGGATTGTTTATAATACCTAATGTAATGTCAATACTATGTAAAGAGTTGCTGTACTGTACTGTTAAGGGAATAATGACAAGAAAAAGAGTATGTGCATGTTCAGTATAGACTTGATTTTTCAAAAGCATTTTTGATCTGTAGTTGGGTGAATCCACAGATGTGGAACCCACAGATATAGAGAACTGACTGCATTCCAATATTTAGTAACATGTAAGACCACCCTGGCTCTTTTCTTTGATGAACAGAAATGTTGGCTTCTCACTTTTGCTCATGAGACCTGGGAGCCAGCGGCAAATTTTCACGAGAGTTCCTGACTTCCTGCCACCAGGTCTCTTGGGAGCCTAGTCTAACACAGGTAGACAAGGTGGAAAAAGGCTGGAATCCAGACACACAACTATTCAAATGTAGCCAAAGCAGGTTCTTAACATTTTCTAGACATGAAGACATTTCTTTGATGTTTGTTCTCATTAACTTTGCTTTTTTCCCCTTTTGCTCAGAGTAGCCGTCTCCCCATATTTCACCAGGGACTGAAATTGAACAAAAAGTTGATGCCAGGTGCTCATGCATATCTCAACATGTGTACTCGAAAAGAAACCCTTTCAGGGGGGGCCCCTGCCAGGCCAATCTATGGGAGGAGAAAATGAAGCCCGAAAGGTTTAAATAAAGGACAGAGGTAGAGGCAGGGATCAGGGAAAAGAGTATGCAGATATGTGGGTGAGAGCCAAGCATGGAAGCAAATGACCTGGAAAAAAATTCATAATGTGTAGAACCTGGGGCTTATAGAGAAAGAAGAGTCTAGGATACAGAATAGTATCTAGAAACCAGATCTGTAGGTCCTCAGAAGGACCTACAAAGATGCAAAGATGCAGAGATATTACACCAGAGTTGAGATATTTTATGAGGGAGCTGCCGACAACCTGGTATATCAGCCCTGAATGCACTTAACATCTTTGTGTTCATATAGGTTTCCCAGATAAGGGTTGATGAACTTGAGTTGGAATAGATTGCATTGGACAGAATAGGACAGGATGGGTTTGGAATGGATTGGACTAGACTGGATGAATTGAATTAAATTAATCTTCAGTGGCTGAATCTATTCTGGCTGAAAAGACAGGTAGTTCCCAATAACCACAACTAGAGAGTCAGAGAAGAAAAATCACATAACTTTTCACACTCTGAGAACAGGTTGGAAGGGGAAAAAGAAAAGAGTTGATTTCTTAATCACAAGATTTGGCCCCAAGAATTTTGTGTTTAACGTCTGAAAAGAGCATCTGTCTGCCAACTTTCTGTTGTGTACAACTGTCCAAATGAGTAACAGCTGTTCAGTTTAAAAGCTCCTGATTCTATACCAATTACATATCTTGGTCCTATGACTTGAATGACACTGGAACCTTTGTTTTCTTTTATGGAGGAATCTCATATCCCCCCATTCAGAAGCTGATTGTTCTTCAATGATTCACAGTTGTGTGTCCCTAAATTCAATGACTACACAGGTAAGTTGGAGTAGAACCCTTTAGGAATTCTACTTCCAGTGCCTAGAGACACATTTACTCCAGGAACACATTTACTCTTAATTCAAACAAGGACAGAATGTCCAGGAACCAGTTTATGTTAACCTGAAAAAAGAAAAAAAAAAGACTTTTCTGGTTTGGTAAAAGTTAATTTTGTGTCACTCCCTTTATCAATTGTTTCTTTGTCTTTAGAGAAAATTCTGAGGTTTCCTTGTAATCTTATAAACCTGAGATGATTCTGCATTGAGTCTCTACCTTGTGAATAATGTTAGAGCTCAGTTCAGTATGAAACATGAAATTTTATGGCTCACATACAATCAAATATAACCGGACAGAAGGGAAGACCAAAGCAAAAACTTTACAAATTCTGGGGCCAAGCCTGAAGGATTTCTGTTGTAGAGATAATCTGCAGAGATATGTAGGAATTCTGCTCTAGAAGTCTATTTTAATGGCTATAAGTCCATTCTAATAGCGAGCTGGAAAAAAGGAAAAAGGTATAGGGAACTCAGAGAGATAGAAAAGGCAATACCAGCAGAATCAATTGGGTAGCATCAGCATCTAGTTCTCTGTATAAATTCTGAACTCGAGCCCCCATTTTGAAAGGAAATTGGCTATGCAAGCAAGGCCAATGTCTCACAGCCACCCTTTTAAACTCAGATCATATTTTTAGTTCAAATTGGCAGCAGAAACCAAAAAATAAAACCATGCAAGGGAGACATAAGACCAAGGTCTTAGGTTTATTTGATGCCCAATCTAAAGAAGGAATAAACAAATAAGATTATTCTCCAGCAAACCAGTGTTTGTCCAGCACCTGGTTAGCATTAAAGAAGACTAGATTGTAGGTAGCATTCTGGCAACATTCAGATCTTTCTAGTGAAAGGCCAAGGATACTGATAAATAGGATAAAGACAGGAACTGGCCCTTCAAGTTTTAGAAATTAGGGCATCAACTCAGAGCGATTAGAGAAGTAGTGAAAGACAGCAAGCAGCCTCTTGGATCTTTCCAAGCATTGTGGTATACATCAACAGTAAGCAAGATATAAATATGAAGGAAGCACTGGTTTCCAGTAGTTAATACCGTGTGTATTTTCAATCAGTGGTTCTCAAAATCTGATGTGCACAAAAGTCATCAGAAGATCTTATTAAATTGTAGCTTCTGATGCAGTAGGTCTGGGGAAGGACTTGCGTGTGTGTATTTCTACAATAACAACTTCCTAGATGATACTATGGCTGTTGACCCATGGGCTACCTTGAATAGCAGGGGCTTAGAACTGTGGTTCTCAACTTTGGCTGTACGTTAGCCTGAAACAATGGTGATCCCTGAGTCTTGTTCCAGGACCTCTGATTTCACTGATCTGGATTAGGCTTTGATATCTGGAGTTCTAAAAGATCTCTTAGCTAATTTCATTGGGGCCCTACTTGGGGCCACTTCTACTGGCTCTCTAGTGAATTTTAGATCAAAGTTTTTCTTCATTTCTTATCTTTAACTCTACTACCAAGTTTTCTATTCATAGTTACAGGGATTGTAAGTGTTCAGAGTCCTGGGCACTTTGGCCATGTCTTCAATTGTGAAACATTGCAGGGTCATAAATCTTGTTTAATTTTCTGTTTCGTAGTTGGATTTGAAAAGTGGTAACATTGTATATCTCAGAAAATTTTCATTTTGCTTTTAAATATTTTTTTACTTGCTATAAAAAATCCTTTTAAAACATGTCCTTACATGAATAGTAAGATGAGAAATCAATTTTTTCTTTTTCTTTTAGAAAATATGCACTGTCTTCAACATATTGCCCTAGACTTCTTCTATTGTGTTTATTTGCTTGTGTTGGTTGGCTTGTGCCCTAATGGTGTGTTTGTTCTCTCATTATTCTCCTAGGCTGCAGCCAATTCCAATAACACATTCTTAGGAAGTTGATGTCTTGTTTAATTCCACATATTTCTCTCTTTAGAGAGAGAGGGCAAACAAGGATAGCTATCAGACACAAGACAAGCCGGACACAGCTAATCTAGCATTCTGTTGGGAAGATCATTTGTATGAAGAAGATCCAGTAACTGTCTTTCCACTTACATCATCCATTCTCTTAAATCTTCCTCCTTCCCAACTTTTCTGCCTCTTCCACTCCCATTTGACCCCTATTTTCTATCATCTCAGAACAGAAGGTTTATATCAGTTAAAAGTCTGGTTCATGAGGACCATGATTCTCTGTTAAGCTGATTTTTTCCCACTTAACTGTCATTCTGTAGCATTTCAAAGACAATTTCATCCTAGACACTATGCCTACAGCTGGAAGGGGCTGCTGCTAAAAAGATCCTACTTATGCCCTTGGAGAACAAATGGCTTGGCATCTCCTAAGGAGAGATTAGTCAATTACGTGTGTGCTTTTCTTCACAAGTTTTTTAAAAATAAAAATTTAATACAAAGATATAAGCTTGGTTCTCAGAGGACCTTACAGCAGTGTGTTTCAGACTGAAGATTTTTATTCACTAGAGAGTGGTGAAATAAATTTGGTGATTCTTGATCAGCAATGTTCTTCATACATAAGAAGCATGGAGGAGAGAAGACAAATATCAGAGATTATTCCACATTGAAGGATAATGTCTTTTAAAAATGGATTTCCTGTTTCAACTATGTAGATCCAGATTATATTTTTACTGTGAATTATTTTGAAAAAGAATGAAAGTTCCTGTCTTAAAGGTCATCATCTATTTGCCAGCCCCCTTTTTACTCAGAATCTTCCAAAAATACTATAACTCAAGGATAGTTAGTTATAATTTTATAATCTACTGATAAGAAGTCAGCCTGCTTTTTTGCCCCCAAAAAGTAATCTGCCTTTGTGGTTTTTTTCTTGTGACTTCTCTAGCAGATTAAAACCTCAAGTTTCCATTTCAAATCCAATTGGAACATTGGATATGATTTGGTTCTCTTTTGTCCAGTCTCTCCTTATTGTCTAATGGACTTTTTAAGCATAGAGCCTTTTCTCTTTTGCAGTTTATTTTTTCCCTCTTCAAAGTTTTTGAAGCTGTTGTTTCTTTTATGAGAGAAAAGAAACATCAAAGTTTCTTAAAATGAAAGACTCAAAAGGAAGAGATACTGTAGTGTGGCAGTGTCCTGCACTGCTGTTACCTCTGGTACTTAGCATGGGCTTCCCAAGGGTTGGGATGCTTGGGAGGAAACAGTTTGGATCCTTACCTTTCACATATTTCTTTCCTGAAACTGGCTGGGTCGAGAGCATCCTAACAGTTAAGCCAGTCCTTTTACAACGTGGTCTTCTACTTTATAGAAGATGGCACAAATTCCACATCATTTTAATAGGGTGCAAAACCCACAAGGCACCAAATGAATTTACAAAACCGGTGTTGAGTGTTGGAAAAGTGGGTGGCAATAATGACTAAATAGCATCAGGTAACAAATAAGAACAAATAATATCAGGTAGTTTCCAAGTCACATTTTCAAAAAATAGAATAAGATCAAAATGTGCTATCATATTGTAGATCATTAAAAATAATTTTGAAGAGATATCCTATAATTTTTGACTACTAGTTCAAAAGAAGTTCCAGAAACTGAGTGACATTAGTGTAACAAAACTCTACTCTCTTTTAATTATTAGGTAAATCCTCCGTGATTACATCTATAAAAATGAAAAACTAGAATAGAAAAAATACTAGGCCTTGTTTCATTTTGAAATAAGAATTACTTATACTAATGTGGATTAACTAGGAAAATGACAATATCAATATGATTAAAATAGTCAATTCCAATAAACTTATACTTTTTTATAACAAAACCTTTACTGGTACATTTTAGGCATACACACTTTATATGTAATACTGCTCAAAACTTATAATACATTAATTTATATTATACATTTTATAATACATTTATTTATATGACCTACATTTTTCTTGTTGAAAGAACTTTCTAACTTTTTTACAGTAAGAATGTTTTTTACTGGAATTGTATAAATTGCATGTTTACCTAAATAATAAAAGACAAAATTAAAGCAACTTCATCAGAATCAAAAAGGTAAGAGGTTAATTCTGTAAGGTTTAAGCTCTTTCTCTTGATGGCAAGAGTACATATAACCTACAGTAATCTTCTAGGTGTAGGAATGTATATAAATGTTTTTCTATTGTAAAAAAAGATGAATTTTGTTTTTTATAGTGACTTCATTTTCAATATAAATTGAAATATTTTTAAAGAAAAAAATTATAATACATTTATATTTCTTTGAGTAACTATCCACTACTAATGATAGTAATAATAACTCAATAAAATAAAATTTTAACTCTCAAATGGATATAGTGGCTCATGCCTGTAATCCTGGGAGGCTGAAGCAGGGTGATTGCATGTTTGAGTCCAGCCTGGCCAATTTAATGACTTAGCAAACCGCTGTCTCAAAATAAAATTTTTAGAAAGGATTTTATGTACATATACCAATTCACCAAGAGGGATGTGTTATGTACACATACCAACTCCCCATGATGACTGTAATCATTATGTATAGCAAACATATACTAATAAATTTTTTAAATTTATAAAATAAATAAAAGGGTTGGGGATGTAGCTTACTGCAAAGGCCCTGGGTTCAATGCCCAGTATCACACACAAAAAAATTTTTAAACCAGAAATTTAACCCTTAGAGCTTTATAGTTACAGGAAATATATTGAAATTTTAATCAATATATTTTGTATAAAGTTAATAAAAGCAATTAGAGATTTTGCAATCTGAATATTACACTAGGATAAAATTCACAATGGAAAACACAATGAAACCAGATTACTAAAGAGAGCTTGCTTGTGTATTTATTAATTGATGATGATATATATGAATTCATATATTTAGATTACATTGGGTGCATTTCTAAAGATACTATAAAATTTAATTTTACACACAAATACTGATATCCTTTGAAATTATTTAATCTTTTGATATAAAATTGAGATACCTAAAGGGGATACTATTTGGAAAATAGGTTTTCAATATTTTTCAGTAAGTATACACAAAAATAAATTAAATTAAAGTAGGTGATCTATGTGTCTCAAGGCCTATTGTTAGGAATTTGTGAAATTACCCTATATCAGAATGCTTCTTTCTTCTGCAAAACCCTTTTATGAAACTTCTGCTCCATCATTTCTATGAGTATACACAATGCTAAATGAGGGGGTCTCAGGTTAGCCTTAGGTGGCATGCTTTAAATGGTGGGAGGAATGACTACTAAAACTGACTAAAGCAAGCAACATAAATTCAGCTCTGTATCAACCTCATAATCAGGATATAGCCTCCAGTTAGAGATTATTAACAGTGTAAGACATTTGATATCATAACACTTTAATAATTTTTGGTATCTAGGCCCTCTGGAGTGTACGAACCATGAATTAGTAAATGAAATGGAAAAAAATGGCAAAAAAGTTGAAATCAGAATTTATTCTGCTGTTCAAGGTCTTGTACATATATTTATGGCCTTTTCTCCCAGATATCTTAAAATATTGGCAAAGAAATACATATTTTTCTTAATAATAAAGGAAAAGGTCATGGGGACCACCAGTGAATGAGAGTTTTCAAGCTTTCTGAAGAAACTAAACCTAACAGAAACAAATAGCAAAAGTTACAGTTTCAGATGGTATTTCAGCCAAGGAGGGAGCCAAACACAATTCCAAAAAAACTGGAGAGTCAAGAGTTAGAAATGGCTCTAGAAGGGAGGTTTTATTGAAATCCTATGGAATGAACTATCTTGTCACTTTTATCCAGATGAAAATAAATAAAAAGCATTTCTTTAAGAGCTACATCAATTAAAATTTTTAATTTTTATCTTTTATCTTAGAGTTATCTCTTTCTATTGCAGTCAACTCTATTGATGACTTATTCCAGCGAAATTTGAGTTAACATTTTATGCTGCAAGCTTTTCAGAAATGCCTGATGACCTTTGCTTATGGGTTTTCACTTAAAAATGAGGAGATAGAAGAGCTGAGTAGAGGCTTTGTATATAGTGATGGAGTTTGCCAAACAAAAAGTTTGCTTTAGGTTGAACAGATAAAGAGTCAACTATGACATGTGGACTTTTGATTTTAGAGTAAGGAGACTTTCACTGTTGGGTTTTAACAGCCATGTTTGGAAAGTGAATTGGGAAAATTCCTGGGAATATAAAACAAAGAGGTAAAAGGGTCTTAAAATGTAAGAAAAAAACAGTGACAGTAGGGTACATAGAGAAGACAGAACATTTGTGTAAGGAAAGGCCTAGAAAGACAAATTGAGAAAATGGAAGGGGAGAATTTCAAAGAAACAGAAGATAGTTTTCTGAAGCCAAAGTGAATATATCTCTATCCTGAGAGGGACTCCTGAGGTCCAGTTAAATGAATGGAAATGCCCCACTAAATACATAATAGTGAAATTTCAAAGACCAAGGGTAAACAGAAGATACTAAAGGCTTTCAGGTCAGGTGTAAAATGATGATGACAATAGCACCTTCCAGTGTTTCAACAACTGAATGCTAGAAAACTAACAATGCCTTAAAAGTTCTGACAGGACTACATTCAACCAATCAGTCAATGCTTTATGAAGATAGAATAAAAACATTTATAGAAGTAGAAGACACAGAATTCTTACTTCTTCTTATATTTTCTAGGAATTAATTTGAACATGCACCCTAGGAAAGTGAGGGAGTGTGTCATCAGTTTTCCATTATTGTAACAAAATATCTGAGATAAGCACCTTAAAAAGAAGAAAGGTTTATTTTGGCTCCCGGTTCTGGAGGATTCAGTCCATGTTTAGTTGGCCCCATTGCTTCTGGGCCTGTGGTGAGAAAGCACATCATGGTGGAAACAAGTAGTGGAGGAAGACTGTTTGTCTGATGGCCAGAAAGAAGATCTTGATTTCTCACATTCTCTCCAAAGGCATGTTACTAAAGACCTAGAGCATCCACAAGACACTATCCCTTAAACATTTCCACCACCTTTCAATAGCAGCAAATTGACCATTAAGTCTTTAACACATGGACCTTTGGAGGATATTTAACATTCAAACTGTAGTACTGCATAAACCCAGAAAAAGAAAATATGGGATCTAGGGAAATGATGCTGCTATCTAAGGACACCAAAGTAGAGACATCCTGGAAAGACAGCTTTGCAGCAGGAATAGAGCACAACTCATGTTCTTGGGGAAAAGGGGGGGAAAGTTGTTGGATTTCTAGTAATTCTCAACCTTTCTCACATATTGGCATGAATAAAAAAGGTACTATTTGTCCAGAACACTAGGCAAAATGGAGGAAGCTGCACATCTCTGGAAGGTGACTTCCTCTATGCTCTGTGAATCTTATGGATCCCTCTGCTTGACCACAAGTCTGCAGTATAAAGAACATATCTGATCTGGAGCTTGGTCATGGAATAAATGGTTGGAAGGCTCTGAATTACAAAGTATGATTAAAGCCTAGAATACGTTGATAAAGATAACTAGGGATTTTTTTTCTGATACTAGGGATCAAACTCAGGGCCTTGTGCTTATGAGGCAGACAACAGCACCACTGAGCTAAATCCCTGGCCCCAGTAGGGGATTTTTTTAAAGAGAAAATCTAAATGAAATTTCTGCAAGTAATAATTTCTTTGGAGTCATATTGGTCACATTGGTTCACCAAGGGGAAAAATGTAATCTGGGCACACTGACTACAGCAAAAAATATTTACATACTCATGTTATGATATTATGATTTATTGATTTTCACATTTTAGAATTACTGACACATCAAGGGAAAGAAGTGTAAGTGTAAATATTTTTAATAATGACAATAAAAGGAAAGATATAGCTGTTGATGGTTGGATAATAAAAAAGTGAGGAAATGTTGAAGGAGGACTAATGACTTTATTTGGAAGCAAAGAGATACTATGGGATACCCAGGAGCTTCCTGCAGATTTCTGTCATCTACTTTTAGTACTGAGTTCTAAAGGAAATGAAATATAAAATATTTAACCTGGATGTTCTTTTTTTTTTCCTTAAATTATTTTATTGGTACATTTTAGGTATACAATACATTTACATTTATCATTGGGAACTTGTACCTTTACATGATGCATCTTGGTTCTTATTTTTTTCCCCATTCCCCAGCCCTCCCTTCGCCCCCTCCATGATTCCCTATTTACAAAGACTTTGTTTCCATTTTTTCCTTTTCTCATCATTTTTCCTTTCTCTTCTTTCCTTTCCCCTGGCCTTCCCACTGCCCCTACCCCTTTGGACATTTTCTTCCTATTTCACATTATCAATTATTCATTTTAAACATTTTAATCCTTATTTACACTTTCAGTTTCTCACACTAGAGAAACTATTCAGTATTTACACATGTGTGTCCTATTTATTTCACTTAAGAGTAT
>NW_004624811.1:3084226-3149444 GCF_000247695.1 Heterocephalus glaber | reverse complement strand
CCTTTAGTTTCTTGCCTTGCCTGGTGGCTTCCCTCTGTTGGGCCTCATGGAGTTGTGACCTTCATTGTCTTTTTCTAGGATATTGTTTAGAATTGTTTTGAGTGCTGGTTTAGTGTTCATGAAATTTCTCAGGTGTTCTTTGTCATGGAAGTATCTAATTTCCCCGTTGATTTTGAAAGATACTTTTTCAGGATACAACAGTCTAGGTTGGAAGTTATTTTCTTTTAAGGCTTGAAATACTTCAATCCAGGCTCTCTTTAACTTAAGGGTTTGAGTTGAGAAGTTTGCTGTGATTCTGATTGGCTTTCCTTTGTAGGTGATTTGTTTCTTTTCTGTAACTGCTTGTAGGATTTTGTTCTGTTGCGTTTCTGGGATCTTGACTATTATATGCCTATGTGTAGATTTTTTTTGATCATGGTTAGTTGGAGTCCTATATGCTTCACTTATCTGTATGTTAAATTCTTTTGCTCTGTTTGAGAAGTTTTCTGTCAATAATTTTGTGAACAGTATTTTTCATGTCATTTGTACTTTCTCCTCCTTTTTTGTGGATTCCTATCAGTCTTATGTTATTCTTTGCATTATCTAGCAGCTGCTGGATTGATTTCTCATGGTCCCTTACTATTTTTAAGAAATCTCTGTTTTCATGGTCACTAACCACAATCCTGTCTTCTATTTCTGATATTCTATCTTCACATTCGCTCAATCTGCCGTGCATACTTTCAATGGAGTTTTTAATCTCCTGGATACCTGTTTGAATCTTTTTCATGAATTCTATTTCTTTTCTATGTTGGGCTTTCATGATTTCCATTTTTTTCTTATGTTGGTAATTCATGGCCTCCAGCATGGTCTTGAGCTCATCTATTTTTCTTTTTTTGTCTGTTTCTATTCTAGAATCTCTAATCATGTCTTTCACTCTGCTCACCATCTCTGTAGTTATCTGGGAAATTATTTCTGTTTTGAATTTTTCTAGAGCCTCATTCATCTGTCTTGTTACTTCCTGTGCTATCAATTCAGTGTGTCCAGGTGGTTGATTATTATATTTTTCTGCCTCGTTTTCCCCAGAATTTGCTTTTGGGGAGCTGGAAGTCTGTGTTGGTGTCCTGCCAACATGTCTTCTTATTTTCATTTCCGTTGTTGGTGCCATTTTTTGCTTTAATTCCTGGGATGATAATTCAATATTTCTTATTTTAAGTATCTTTATTACTTGTGTTTAGAGCCCCTGTGGAATGATTGATTCTCAGAGATATCTTCCAGGTATAGGTGGACTTTTTAGGCTTTGAGTCTCTAATGACTCTTAGGCAATCTGGTTTTCAGTATACCAGAGAGGACAACTGCTCAGATCAATCAGGACACCTTAGCCCAATTGACACAATCAGCATCAACCACAGTTTAGATAATGACAATTTGTGGTAGCAGTTAATTTGTCACCTTTAACCATAGGAGCTAGATCAAAACCTAGGGCCAACACAAAATATGTTTGTAGTAAGTAAATCCTTCAGTATGGCAAATTTTCCCTTTGGGATAAGGATTTAGAAGTGGTTGGGGAGGGAGGGATAGACAGAGTGAGAGGGAAAGGCTAGAGGTGAGGCTGGAGGACAGGGGAAGATCACACAAATTGTAGGAATCTGTTGAAGACAGGAGGAAAAGACAGCAAAAGAACAAAGACAATTACAGAACAAACTGACAACAATAGGGAAGCTAGGAATTGTATTTACCTTCCTATAATAGTGACAGTTGAGAGGACAGAGAGAGAGAAACAATTAAAATGGGACAGGAATAGGAACAAAGAGGGAGAGAAATATAGAGCCAGGAGGGAGGGAGGGAGGGAGGCAGGGAGAGAGAGAGAGGGAGGGAGACAAAACAAAACCCCCCCAAAAGTTCTCCCTCAGGATATGTCTCTCTTGTCCTGGTAGGCAATGTGGGCAGCAGTGTGGGGGTCTAAGTCGATTAGTCTCAGCAAGCCAGCTGTAGTCTACTGAGATTCAGGGTGATTTCTGGCTGCAAGATCCATGTTGAGGTCCCTGACCAGGATACTGCAGGATTAAACTCTGCAAGGTTCTACTGCAGGTTCCAGCTGTCCTCCCCTCTAAATGAGTCCAGTTTTCTATAGGAGGTGTAGATCCCACCAACTTACCAACCACGATGGTCCAGTGTGCTTTTATTGAGGTTTCTCTTCACTTTCCCAGTGGGCTTCAATTTTCATTGAGGAGTGTCAGAAAGACCCTGTCTGTTGTTCACTTCTGCTGTATCTTCTGGGGCTCGTAAATATGGCCTTTATGTTCCCCCTGGCACCTCTGCTGTGCGGATACAGATCCCGCGCAGCATGGTCCGGCGGGGTGAGTGCCGCGCAGGCAGCAGATGCTGGCGTCTGTGGGACCAACCTGGATGTTCTTGATGAAGGGAGAAGCAATGTAAATCAACTTAAAAGTAACAAAGGGATAGAAGTTAAAAACAATTGAAAATGAGATTGGAAAACTCTCTAAGAAAGAAAAGATGTGGATTTCATATTTCTATTACCAACTTTCTATTAGACATTCCATAAGTAGTGAATTATGGAGGAGTTTGTGATTGATTAAATAAGAAACAGGTTTCAAAATCTTATTTGAAGCTTCCTTTCATGGAGGGACTATATAAGTAGGAGAAGGTAGGGAGATAGGTTAGTGATATAAAACAGCTGTATCTTCATGTCCTTGTGATTCATGGCAGGAAGTTAATGAACCAGGCCCAAATATGACATTTCAAGAAATGTATCACAGAAGTGCCTAATTTAGACATATGACAGTAACCTCTAGAAGAAGTGAAAATAGAAGTTTACTGTGATTCTCCTGTTATCAAGAATGGTGGTGGGCTGTATGGGCTCAATAACCATTCGCTAGAAGAACGAATTTGGTGAACAATGTGCAGGAATGGAGGACTTGAGCATTTATGCTGACACTTGTTTACATTCACTATTAGTTTACATTGCAGCAGCTGCATTTGCTCATTTTCCTCACTAACTGAATTCAGTTTCCCACTCGTCAGAGAAAGTGATCCCATTTCCAACCAATGGGGTAATTCCAATCTGTCTACAGAATGATGGAATACTATCAGTGATTGCATTAGAAGGGGTCTGATGAGGTCCAAAACGAGGATTGTGGGAAACTGCTTTCGTCTTCTATCTCTCATAATTGACAGGCTTGAGTTTTATGCAGTGACTGTTAGTAACTACCTCACGACCAGTAGGAGACTAGACTGAGGAAGAAACCACAGAAATGGAGGAAACTCTGTTCTTGATGTCATTGACTTGTCATTAAACAGCTCTATTTCAACATATTTGTATGTAAGATAATTTTTTTCTGTTTGTTCCATTTGGTTGTGTTAGGGACTTGTTATTTATTCTCAAAGCATAACAACAAATAAAAGGTGTTTCTAGATTTTTGATAGCAGTAAAAATATGCATAAACATATACAAATTGCATTTATGAAAATTAAAAACAAACAAAACCACACATAATCTCATCATATTCAGACACAATAATATTTTTTTAATTTTCCATTGAAATTATTGTGTCCTCTGAATTTTGGTGGTCTGGTTTCCAAGAAAAATAGTCCCTTCTGTGGTGCTGCTCTGATTCTTTTGTCTTCCAAGACAAATTTTGCAAAATCTCATTCCCTTCAGTCAGATAACTTCAGAAGTTTCATCGTATAAATTCTAACTTAAAGGGGATGTTCTCTCCTGGCAACAAACAGGAAAGTAGATTATATGGTTATGTTTGCTTATTTAGTTTTCTTATCATGATGTTTATCCTTTTAACAGAATGTGAAAAGAAAAACAACAGTGAGAGAAAATGGAAGAAAATGTTTGCAAAATACAAAGTAAAAGAAAAAAGGATGAATCAGTCTTTTCAAAGAATAAAGGAAATGAATTACAGATGTAAAAGAATTATGAATAAGAGGTTTTCTATGGTTTCAGAATTTCAATTGGAGCTCCAAAGTTGAAAAATCCAACGGTCTACCAGACACTTCTGTGAAGGATCCACCAAAAGGTAGCAAATGGCCAAATAATCATTAAATTCCTTTGCTTGTATAAGGACTGAGAATTCATAAAGCAGGATCATTTGGAGGATAACAGAAAAAACAGAGGAGTGTGGTGTTGTTTATTGCACTGCCTTTCATAGACAATAGGAAGTAAGTAAGGCCAAAGATCCCCAAGAGAGGGAGCCTCAGAACACAAATAGACATGCACACAAACAAAAGCAAGAAAGGAGAGCCCCAAGTGCTTGCTTCCTGCTTCCTGTGCTTGTGATGAGAAATGGAATCATCCTGAAATGTGCTGATTTAACAGATGGAAGATGTGTTCTGTTTATTGTAAAATACTTCTGATCACTAGAGAATGGAATCAGATCTGAATATTTTTATATCATCTTTGTTCAAAGAATTCTTTGCCTTAAACTTGAGGGGTTCTAGGCTTAAAGGGCTGCTGATGTACCTCTTGTAGTGGAGGGGGGTACAGAAACTGAGGTGCTGGATCCCTATAAGTTTGTTAAAGCTAACAGAGTGGAGATGGTCTCTGCTGGTGGAAGACCCTCTTTTTAGGTCACAAAAGAGTCAGCATTTGAATACCTGCTCTGACAGGTGAGAGAGAACTTCCACCAGCTAGGTACAAAGTTCTTTCTTATGTTCAATCATTCAACCTTTCCTGATCCTAACCCTCCAGGATCCAGAAGCAACATAATAAGAGAGGCTGTGAAGAAAGATGAAGAAGAACGAGGTGAAAAGGCACTGAACATACAGGTTATGCTGTTCTTCCCTGTGGAAAGTCCTCACAAGCAGGCTTAGTCCTGAGCTGGGGACAGGAGAAACTTGGACCTGAATAATAAAGTTGAGCTACAATTTAGACTGAGCTATACTTTTATTCTTTCACCTGAGAATGTCTATTTATGTCTGGAAATAGGCAGGAAGCCCAGAATGTGCCTGGGATGCCATCCAGGGAAAACATGTACTCATTGGGTGGAAAAGCAGTGGCTGGAGAAAAGTAAGGATGATTCCTGCTTCTTCCTCTGCAGGGAGGCTCATCCATTAAACCTGTTACACTAGGTGAAAGCATCAGAGCAGATTGCCAGACAACACCTTCTGGGTTTCTAGTCATGGATTTCAAAAAAAGCCAGTAAGCTCCATTGTGATTACCACTCCTCCCAAATAGTTTACTCTTCCAGCCAGGGCACAGAAAAAGTGAGCAACTGGGTTTGACCAAGGTTGAGGTTTTCCTGTGAATGTGCAAGGAAGGGAATGAGAAAAAGTGAACTGAGCTCATTTTCCAGGAAATGACGATAATGATGGATTATAATGGAAATACAAACTGGGAGAAGAGGAAAATAGAGACAGCCAGAGGATGGAACATGAAAAGGGTGAAGCTATGGGGCAGAGGCACCAGCAAGTCAGGAAATGGTAAAATTAGTGAACTGCAAGAAGCACCTAGAAGATAAACCATGGTGGCCCAGGCATGGGTGGTTTGAACTGGGAGCTCCTAATGATGATAAGATTCAGGGTAGGGTCGGCTGGATGACAAGGTCTTCGGAAGAGAGGCCAAAAGTACCTATGGAGGTTAAAAGTACGATACTGTGGACTCTTTAGAACAGGTATGAATTAGCACTAACTTTAAGAGAGTCAGGCACATTTTTCAGTTCCAAACCAGCTTATCCCATGGTAGGCCAACAAATCTGTCAGTTTCTAATTGTTTCCCTCCTTAGTTTTTATACTTTGAACTAAAGCTGAATCTATTTTTCCTAATTTAAAATAACATTAAATAACTGGATATATTAGTATTAAATATTGGCTTATTTACTTAAGAGCTAAAAAAATTGATTGGTATCTTAGAGGATCAGGTTAAATTCATGGCGATTTATGTTTACCCTGACTTGGTTTTTAAAAATGCCAATCTTAGGAAATATTGTTACAAGTTAAAAATTTCTTTTGAAGATAATGAGGTTTTGCTAAGTAGATCAACTCATTATAAGGATAATAGAATTCACACTACTTTTCTCTACCAAAATTTAAAAAAAAGTTTTTTATGGTTTAAAAATACCTCTTTAATATTTGGCCATCTTTCTGCTTAGGAAAGACCTTTCTACTTAGACTCTTATCCTTTCAAACTTTTTTGTTGTCCTTATAGGTAAGTGCCTTCAAGTGCAAAATTACACTTGATCTCAGTGAATTTTTTAATATAATTTACGATGACTCTCTTGCAGTCCATTTTGCCTCATTAATATAGCTATATACAGAGAACTCTTCTTTCTCTCTCTCTCTTTCTTCCTTCCTTCCTTCCTTCCCTCCGTCTTTCCCCTTTCCTTCCCTTTCTCCTTTTCTTCTTTCTTTCTTAACCTCAGTCTTCCCCCCCTTGCCTTCCCTTTCTTTTTTCCTTCTTTCTTCTTCTCTTCCTCCCCACCCTACCTTTAAGACAAGTTCTAGATATGTTGCCAGGCAAACCCTGAATTCCTGGGCTTCAGCCAATCTGCTGCCTTGTCTCCCAGGTAGCTAGATTTACAGGTGTGTGTCATCACACCTAGCTGTAACTTTTTTATTGTGGTAAATTGCATTTTATAGTTGCTATTTTAACCATGTTTAAGTTTATAATTCAGTGACATTACATGCACATGGTTGTGCAACTGCCATCCTCTGTTTCTTAAATTTTTTTTTTTTTTTGGTACCAAAGATCAAACTCAGGACCTTGCGCTTGCGAGGCAGGCAGTGGAACCACTGAGCTAAATCCCCGGCCCTGTTTCTAAAATTTTTTATTGCAAAATGGACTCATTTTGAGTTAGAAAATTTTTCTATATGGTGTGAGGGAGAGGATCTAACTTAATTTTTATGCATTATATAGTTTTATGCCTGTTTTTCATATGCATATGTATTTTTATTGCATATTAATTTTCTAAGCTCCCATTTTCTCCTCTTGATGCCATTGGTTTTTAGCCTATAAATTTTCAAAAAAAACCTATCTGTAAGTATCTTGAAGCAACATCTACCAATGAAGACATATTTCCAGCAACACTCTGAGACTCACTTTGTTACGTCAGTGTTGAATGGGAATGTGAAGGGGATTGAAAGGGATATAGCTGGAGTTTTACTTCCCTCTATTTCAAGTGCAGTAGGCCACAGTTTTCCTATCCCCAACTGATCTTCATACAGTTTCCAACATGAATCATGTGTTTGAAGTTACATATACCCCTCCCTGGTAGCTGTAGCCATATGTTACTAGAACTTGCTCTATTTCTTTCTATCATATCTGTGAATATAGGCTATCCAACATTCATAAGTTATAAAGCCCCAAACTGAATTTTCAAACCTATTTATTTGTATATCTGGAGGTTTAATTAGTCACATTATTGACACTATTGCATAAAGCAACATTGGTTACAGTTTTAGGGACCTATGTCTGAATAAGATATGAGACTAAATTCAAAGTGTAGATTGCAGGATCAAACTACAACTACAGTGATTTAGACTGCTGAGAGAAAAGCTTAAGAATGTGGAAGTTAAAGGCATTCATTTTTTTTTTAATTCTCATTAAGTTTATTGGTACATTTTAGGTATACAACACAATGACATTCATCATTGGGAATTTGTACCGTTACATGATGTATCTTGGTTCTTATTTTTTCCCCATTCCCTTGCTCTCACTTCTACCCCACCACCCCTCCCTATTTACAAAGACTTTGTTTGTATTTTTTCATTTTCTCATATTTATTCCTTTCCCTTCTTTCCTTTCCTCTACCCCTTACTCTTCCCCTTCCCCATTAGACCTTTTCTTCCTATTTCACATTATCAATTATACATTTTGACCCTTATTTACATTTTCAGTTTCTCACACCAGAGAAACTGTTCAGTATTTACACGTGTGTCTCCTATTTATTTCACTTAAAGAGTATGGCTGCAATGTGCATCCATTTAGCTATAAATGTCTCTAGTTTCTCATTCTTTATGGCTGAGTAGTACTCCATTTCATTAAAAAAAACCCCACATTTTCTTTATCCAGTCACCAGTTGATGGGCAATTGGGCTGTCTCCAAGTTTTAGCTATTACAAACTGTGCCGCTATAAACATGGGCGTGCATATATCACTGTAGTATGATTCTTTTAATTCTTTTGGGAAGATATCCAGCAGAGGAATAGCTGGATCAAATGGGACTTCTAATCATAGTTGTTTGAGGTATCTCCATACTGATTTCCACAGTGGTTGCACCAGTCTGCACTCCCACCAACAATGGAGAAGGGTTCCTTTCTCCCCACACACCCACCAGCATTTGTTATTGGTTGATTTCTTGATAGCATCCATTCTTTGTGGGGTGAGGTGGAATCTCAGCATTGTTTTCATCTGCATCTCTCAAATGACCAGTGATGTTGAACACTTTTTCATATGTTTAATTGCTGCTTTCACTCCTTTGTCTGAGAAATTCTGTTCATTTCAGATGCCCATTTTTGAATTGGGTCTTTATAATTGGGGGGTATGATTTTTTTGAGTTCTTTATATAGTCTAGATAGTAGACATATCTTGTCCTTCCATTTTCTTATATCCTCTTCAATCTCTTTTTTCAGAGTCTGTAGTTTTCAATGTAGAGGTTTTTTTACTTCCTTTGTTAGATTGATTCCTAGATGTTTCTTTTTCTTTTTTTTTTTTTTTGGATGCTATTGTGAAAGGAATTGTTTCCCCAATTTCTCTCTCGGTGACACTGTTATTTGTGCAGAAGAAGGCTATTAATTTTTGTGTGTTGACCTTGTTTATACAGCTACTCTCCTGAATCTATTAATTAAGTCTAGAAGTCTTTTGGCAGACTTTTTTGGGTCTTCTATGTAGTGTCATATCATCAGCCAATAATGACAGTTTAACTTCTTCCTTTCCTATCTTTATTCCTTTTATTTCTTTCTCTTGTCTAATTACTGTACCTAATGTTTCCTGAACTATATTGAACAGGAATGCTGATAGTGGACATCCTTGTCTTGTTCCTGATTTTAGTGTGAAAGATTTCTAAAGGCATTCTTTGGTCCCTACACATAAGGATGTTTGAAGATGTCTTCAGAAACTAAGATAACTAAACATTTACCTCGCAGGATGTTTTAAAAATATGTTTCTACATATAATAACTTAAGATTAGGTAAGCCAAAGCAATTCAACCACTTACTTCTTTGAGTAATGATATAAGGGTTTTTTTATAGTACTTATAAATGGTAATTTTTAATAAACTCTAAAGGACAGTGGAAAAAGTTGAATAAATCAATCTTCCTCAACCACTTTTTCCTCCCATACACTGGATCCCATTATTATTACTATCAAAAAAAATTGATGCAATATGCCTATGTACAAGTAAAAATTCCCCATGATGGATGTATTCATGATGTATTGCAAATATGCAAACATTTACTAATAAAAAAAGAAATTTTAGACCTGATTAATGCAAAAACACTTCATCAATTAATTTTCCATTTCCCTATGCAAACTTTGCACCTTAAAATATTATTTCAAAGCAAAAGATGAAAAGTTATATTGTAAGTTAGAATTCGAGTACATTTTTCCTATGGATATTTCTGCACAAATGATCTCCTTGTCTCCTGTCTTCTCCGTTTCCTTGGGATAGTACTTTCCTTTCCTTTTCCCAGCTTTGGATCTGACTAGGTGAAGTCATGAGCATTTCATTCATTTCTCTGGTTTTGACTTTTACTAGCCCTACCTTCCTACCCAAGGCCATCCACCTCATTTTTAATTTCCAGAAAGCATATCCTACGTGCATTGATTAAAATTTTGCTGACTTTTAAAAATGCACTTTCTATACTCATAAGTGTTTGTCTTTCAAGACTTTTAAGCCTCATTTGTTCTCTCTCTGGGCCTGAGCAAAGTTGAATCAACTATCGAGGGAGGATTTGAAGTTGCAAAGAAAGCATTAAGTTTTGATTCCATGTTCTTTGAGAGAGTGACCATTTAGGTTTTCAGTTTTTTTACTCAAGCATTTGCTACATGAAGGTGCCAAATTAACTTTAGAAATTTGCTTATTGAAAAATAGAAAGACTAAAGAACCAACTGTTGTCTAAAATAACTAACTACCCCCCCCAAGGTAGGCTTGTGTGTGTACATGAGTATGTGAACACATGAGGGTGTTCACAGAGCACAAATATGGAGAGAGAAAAAAATCTGTGTAAGGCACAATTACAGGGTGTGCAATGATAATTTAAACACAAGAGAACAGTTTCTAGCATGATGTTGGATGCAGATATGCACCCAAACACTAGGAAGAACCTAGATAGAGAGGGATGGGTGTATCTGATGTAGAATCTAGACTAAGAGCAGCTGCTTGGTAGGACAGAAAGAGTGACAGGTTCAATTCAAATGGACCTGATTTCAAGTTCCAGCTCAGCTCTTTTATGACCTTGGCCAAATGGTTAACTTTTGCTGAGCTGCAGTTTCTGTGTCTCTAAAAATTAGCAGCTTCTAACTCCTAGGGTTACAATAAGGAGAAGAGATAAAGCAGGTAATGTGCCTAGCACATGCTGAGGTAATAAATGAGTTAATATCATGGAAACAGCCAGCTGCAAGTTCGCAAATTGAGTTCTTTGCAACTATACCTGGAATACAAAATCAATAGTCTCCCACACCCAGTGGCAAACTGATTGTTATTCTAAGAAACTGGTGGGTTTTAGGGAAGAGGTCAGTTTTCAGTGTTGTTTAAGCAGTGCTGGCCACTGCTGTTAGTGGCTCTGAGGTCACCAAAGCCTGCGAAAACAAGGAGCCAACTGAAAAACCCTATAGTTTAAAATCAGGTGGTCTAATCATAGGAGAGGAAACTCTTAAGGTTGCATTCTCTGTTCAGAAAGGTTTTGACATCTATACATGAAAACAGTGCACTTTTTTAAAGGTTATATCTGTATGTGCTGCCATAAATAAATGTCAATGGCATACTGATGTATGAAAAATTATAATGAACACCCGAAGTTTCATTTCACAAATCCATTTCCTCAGCTTCTGGTAATGAAAATGTATTTTGTCTGCAGACCATCTCTTCCCTTTCTCAAGGTCCCCTTGCCAACAGACTGGCTCATGATCAAAGTTAAGCAATCTGACACTTTCCTGGGAGCTTGAGTCTCAGAAGATGTCTAGAACAGCATAAAATGGGGCAGAGATGACACCTGCCTATGATATATGCCTAAAGAAACTCCATCAGCTCCTGCCACTGTAAAATCCAGAACTGCCCTGATAGTTGTCCTTTCCAAAAATCTTTACCTCGTTCTTCATCCTGAGCTTTAATTCTTCCTTAAAGAGGAAGAAATAAACCTTAGAACATCAGTGGATATTCTTTCATGTACCCTACATATAAATCTGATCCCTTACAATTTTTAACAAGAAATTATTCTTCTTTTTAGACCATCCCTAATAGATTTCCATCGGTTCCAAAGAGCCCTAAAAGCAAAGTAACAAAATAATAAATATTGTCTATTTTATGTGTGTATTTTTAATTCATTGACTATAATTTTATACTAAAATTTTCTTACAACATACATTATTTCTGGTAGTAAAAAGCATGAATAACTTTTTTAAAAGATAAGTAACTGGAAGTGTCCTTTAAGATGAAAATAAACCTCATTTGAATCCTCTTTGCAAATGAGGAGCAGTTTTTGCTGGGAAGAGGGGACAGGATTTACAGCAAACTAGGCACAAGACATCTGAGGGAAGCAGACAACAGTATTGGAAGGGGAGGAGAGACAGGAATAGAGCCTTCAAAGGTGTCAGCTACCACATCACCTGTGTAAAACTGGCTTGCCACTTCTACAATCCACGGATGTTTAAAACCCTTCCTGGGAGTTCTGCAAATGTCCCAGAGAGCTCATGTTTCATTCTCAGGGTAATCTTGGCATTTTTGTGTACTGCTTCTGTTCTATACCATATAATTCAAATGTAGAATACATTTCCTTCTTTCCTCAGCTTCTGACTGTAGGGGATAACATTAAATATGTCTTGGGAACTTAGCATCTTACCTGGATAGTTGGAGCAGGTCACAAAGATGGGTCATCTTATCTTGGATCAACTATCTTGCTAGCTCCTCTCTTCCTCCACCCTTCAAAATTCTTTCCAGACTTCCAAAATGCTGTATCTTCCCTTACACAAAGAAATTTTCCTTTCTCTGTGATGTCTACTCCCACCAGCCCTGGGTCCCATATACTTTTTCAAGTAGACCAAAGTAGATTTTCTTCTTATTTTTCCCAGCAAATTCTCTTTCTAAGAGGATTTCTAAGGCCACTCATTAAGAATAAATTTTTCTCCACTTTTAATATTCAAATGTAATATAGAACATGGAAGTAATCTGTGTGAAGGGAAGACATACAGTGTCCACAGGGACCAAGCAAGAGGAGGATACCTTGAGATTTTAAAAATATAGAAAAGATCTATCAGGCAATTGCCTCAGCCAGAGAACTTCCTTAACTGCATAATCCATTCATTGATTCAGCAACTATTTATTGAGTGGTTACTAATGTGTGTTCCCAGAGGCAATCAGCTAGTTGATGGAGAATTTAAAGATAATTGGAACGTGATTTGAGGAGTAAAATTTCCAGGAAGAGAGATAGATACATAAATTGATAGACATAAGTCAGTGTTAAAATGGAAAACTATAAAGTTGAAATAATTTACATACAGAAGCTCAGACCTATTCTAAATCTGGGACCCAGGCAAGAAAATAAATGGAGGACCATGCATCATGTCTAAATACGTTGAAGATATAAGTCACGCTAACAGACTGCTAAATAGAATATTCTGTACTCTTACCTTGATGAATAGAATTTAGTAAAACTTGACAGGATAGGTTTGAGTTTAAAATTCTGGGACTCTCACTTCTTGATATCCTTACAAACTGGCAGTTCAGGGATAGTTGGTTTGTGGCTTTTTCCAAGAGCCTGGGCTCTTGGAATCCTGGTTTTCCTGCTGCTTATCCCTTTCTATACTTATGTGCTTGTGGACACCCATGCTCAGCTTTGACCACAGCTCTCACAAATAGCAGCCCCAAGGTCACTACTCAGCGTGGGTAGGTACACTGTGGTTGTGTTTTCTGTAGGAGCAAAGATGGAGGAAAAAGACCCACCCAGGCTCTAAATGTGGACCAAGCCCATTTAGATAGGGATTCCAGAACCACAAATATCTGAACATGGACTAGAAGAGGGGTACATTTCTGGATGGGCCCATCTAGGACCTTCCAGGACTCTTCAGCCCACAGGTGAGACACAACCAGATAAGAGCTGCAGAGAGACTGTCTGAAGCACATTCTTCCCTGGGTCAAAATGCATTATTGCTTAAGCTATTTCACCACATTATTCTTGAGATGAATCATCCTAAAACGTATGCAGCACACCAGCTTCACATTCACTAGTTTTGTGCAAGGGTAGAATAAATGTGTTTATTTATTTTTTAGTCCTCATCTGATGAATTCTTGAAAAACTGTTATTTTTGGACTTGTAAAGCATTAGAGTTCTATTTTCCAATGGCTATATAGGCTAATAAGCTACTACCAGGAAAAAGAAAATGGAAAGACATTCTTTTTGGCTGCAAATTCCAATTTAGTCTAAAGTATAATAGGGCCATTTCCAAAGACAAAGGACCATGTGTTTTCAAGCATTTCTTCCAATCAGATGTTTTCCTATCAGCTGGCTGCATTTACTTACTACCATCTGTAGGGCAGGCTTGTCCTCGATTATTTTTCATCAGGGCCACAAGATAATAACACAGCCCAGGTTGAGCCAAATCAAGGTAACTCCTTCTATAGGAATGCTGTTTCTGCTCTCCTGCCCATCCTGTGAACACCTCAATTCACAATTTTGCTTGGCTTTCTGCTTATTTCTGAATGTTTCTCCTTCTCATCTCTCAGCAGCTGTAGATATTCCAGTTTCTTACAATTTCCATCCTTGCCATGTTTTGTTTTCTAGCACTGATGTCCTTCTGGCTTCTGTTGTTTCTCCAGCCTGATATATTGCTGCCATGACCATTGAGTTGCTTGTGATTTGTGATGACCTAAACCAGCTACATCAACCTAGCTAGCTTCCTCACCTATAGCCACTCTCACATTGACTAGTAGAGTGAAAACAAGCAACGGGCAATCTACTGAAACAAAACCCCCATCTCCAATCCTGATTCTCCTAAGCCAGAGTAGTAAGGATGAGAGAATTTTATTTCTCAATTATTTAGATGCCTCTTTTCTTGTACTCATCCCCAGGAAACCCATACCCACCCTGCACTATGGTGATAATCAATATTATGTAAAACCGTGAATCCAACCATATCACTCAGCAGCTACAACACTGTCTCTCTACTGAAGATTTTCAGCTAGTCCCACCTGGACTTCACCACAACCTCTGGTTTATTGATCTTTCCATGCTAAGTATTTCATTCTGTTCCTTTCTTTACTTCCCTCGTTGTCCATAATACATACCAGAATCCTTTATCTAAAAACCATTCTTTTAAATCTCTTATGTCTTTGCATTTTGTCACATCCAACCTGGGATCAACCCTGCTACTGGGCTTTCTGTATGGCAAAATTCAGCATTCTACTGCTGAAGAAAATCACAGCAGAGAAAATTAAAAATCTGTAATCATTTACTTCAAGTGAGCTTTCAAACCAGCCTGTTAGTCCTACTAGTCTAGTCATCCCAGCCAACTGGCTCCTCACTCTTCCATTTCCTCAACACAATGATGCCTGCCCACCCTGTCCCTACTATGCTTGGACATTTTTCTTCCTTCACAGAAAAAAATTGAACCCTTAAGAAAGACTCCTCTCAATTTTTAGTTACCAATTCTACAAAACTACAGTTGTTCTCAGGACAAAGACAGGCTCTCACCTCGTAACCCTACAATCTTTATGATACACCCACCTTGGCCTTCTTTTATACCTTCTAATGTTCCATTGATAGCTTCTATAGTGATAAGAATACCTCAAGTTATTTGATAAATTAATATTGCCAAGCCCACTGGATCATCCTTTAAGAGGAAGGTGCTAGAAAATGGTATACTAAAAACCCTCAGGTTGAGCAGGCGTGGTGGTGTTGAAGTCATCCCAGCACCTGGGAGGTGGAGGCAGGAGAATTGTCCCAAGTTCAAGGCCAGCCTGGGTGGTATAGTGAGGTCAAGACCAGCCTGAACTATACAGTGAGACCCTCAAAGCAAAACAAAACAAAACAACCCATCAAGTCATCCTTAGTATCAGGAAGGACTAGGAAACACAGCACGATCTCTCCTTCTGCCAGGATTCTCATACGCTGGTCACTCTGCTTGGAAACACCTCCCTTCCTTCTCTTCTCCATCCCACCACGCCATGTTGAATTTTACTCACTTTCCACCCTTCCACTCGAGCACTGACTCCCCACGAGAGCTTTCTTTATAACCCCCACCCCACCCTACCACCACCACCACCAAGCGTTAGAAAGGTCCTTTGTCATAGTCTTACATGAGACCACGTTCCCTCCCTTATTACATTTATCCCAATTTAGTATGAGGCACTCATTGTGTGTCTACTTGGTCATTGTCCCTCTTCCTACCAGATTGTGATGTCAGGTGCAAAACAGGTGCAACATCTATTGTTGTTCGTCATCGTTTCCACAATATCTAGCAATATCTGTTCCCATATGAATTTATCTTTGAACAAAGAAATTGAGAATGATTTATTAAATAAATTGGCTTTTTAAATTGACAAGCAGTATTGGAGATTAACAAATTATAACCTCGGAAAAGAATTACCCACCTCTCTTTGGATATTTTTAGCGCTGGGCAAACCATTCCACTGCTGAATAGTGATAAAAAATTTATTTCTAATTAAACTCAAACCTATCCCCTTGTAAATTCCCTCCAAATGCTTACAGTTCAGCCCTGATGGAAATATCAGTCTGTTTCCTCTTAGTGGTATTCCCTTCCAATATTTGCAGACTTTTAACATGTGTCTTGTATGCTTTTCCTTCTCCAACATCAATAAACACAGTTGCTTCAGCAGTTCCTGATTCAGACTCAATTATTCTTTCTGCAGTTTCAGCACACTCTAATGAACACAGAAACATGATAGAAACAACAGAGCCACAAAAATCTCACATCTTCACAGTAGTACCTGTAAGTCATTACTTTAGAAGATGAGTCTGTTTCCTTCCTTCTACCAGTTAGACTTTAAATTACAAGCTCATTGAACCACCAACCTGCAATATCTCCAAGAAAGATCGTAACTACAAGGCAATGAATCCACAAGACTTGTGGGATTTATTGCAAGTACTTTTATTGGAGTAATTTGTTGACAAATGCTCAAGAAGGAACACAGAGTAATCAGTAATAATAAAACCTTAAGGAGATAATTTCCCCAAATGCTGTCTAAGAGAAAAACTGAGACAAATTCCTTAACTAAAGGTAGGTTTTCTGTTCCTTGCCTCTAATAGTTTTTATATGTCATCTCTGGAGAAATTTCAGATGTTTCATATCTAAACCTACATCAAAGCTGGGATTTATAAAAATAGCAAAGGAGTTCTATTTATCTCCATCCACTAATCCTAGCCAGCAGCTGAAAAGAATTGAAGTTTAAATCTTATTACTCTCTCACAGCCCCCTACCCCTAGGGCACAATGTCAAGTTGATACAATTACCTCAGGGATGAGGAAGGGGCTGTCACATTGACCGACTGTTTCCAGTGTTCAGAAAGAAAGGACAACTTTGTCTTACAGATTAAGAGAATTATACTTCTTTCTAATAACTGGAGATCTTTTCAAGGATCACTTTTATAGGTTGGTTCCCTCTAAAAGCCAGAGGCAGAAGAACAATGTTATTTCTTGGTTCAGGGCTCAGGAGGCCAAGTGCCACTTAAAGGAGGGTGCAGAGAGCTGCTTACCAGTGTATTTTAAGAAAGGGACATTACTAACTAGTCCAAGGAGAAAGAAATGGCAGCCTGCAATTTGAATATAACCATATTGCCCATTGCGTTGGGATAATACAAGTATCCCAGATTCAATATTTATCAATTCAGAAAATCAGGGACAGACCTGATGCACTGGCTGTAAGACTGGAGAGGAAAGGATTTGTTTGTTTCTTTGGTACCGGGGATCAAACTTGGGACCTTGAGCTTGCCATACAGGTGGCAGAACCACTGAGCCAAATCCCTGGCCCAGGAAAGGATTTATAAACCCACAGAAGTGGCAGACATTAGCATTATCTCATACACTAACAAATTTATTGTGCTCAATGCCAACATTTCCTTCTTGCTATGACTAAATAGGCTAAAGAAAAGTTTTAATGGCTTAATGATTAGGGCCCAAGACCCCTACTTGTGACTATCCTTGTTTATCCAGCCTTCTCTTCAGGTCAGCTTAGCTTCTAAAAGTTTCTTTCACCTGCCTTTTTCTTTGTTCTGTCTTTTCACCTGCTGTTTCCACACCATGTTTTCTGTACATTCAAATCTTATCTAGAATTAGAGATACGAATTAAACTTTCCTTTCCCCAAAAGCATTTCCTGATCCTCTCAGCTGAATGTAATCTTTCCTCAGAACTCATCTGAAATTTTTCTCTTCCCTTTCTTGTGGCATTGATAATGTTTATATGATATGCATTTCATTTCCCTTTCTGTTATGTAAAGTAGAAACTGGGGCTACTTCAAATTTATCTCTTCCCCGACATCTTTCACATAAACACAGGGGAAGAAGAGATGTATTCTAAGTATGGAGGACACAAAGGAAATCTTTTATACACATAACTAGAAAGGAGGAAGAAAATCTTGGCCAATGTGCATGGAACCAATGTAAATTCAGAGGGTAACAGAACCTTGGATTTTCATAACCACATCCACACTATTTTATGGTGTGTGCCATCAGACTCAGTAAGAACACTCCCACCTCCTCACTGACTTCCTATTAATAAAGAACCTGGAGTTCTTTTTTTCCCAGAATCCATAAAGTAAAAGACTGATAACCATGACTACATAAAAACTTTAAAATTTAATATATAACAAAAAATATCCATGAACAAAATCAAAGACAAATTTAAAAAATGGAGCAAACCCATATTAATGTACCTATTAAGAACCAATGATTTATTAAAATCAAATAGCTCCTGCACATTAATGAGAAGTAATTAATATGGGTTAGTGTAAACAGACCAGTGAAGGAATTGACAAAACTTTGAGTTTCCATAACCCTAACCATTTGGAGGGAAATTTGAAAATGTCTACCACGATGCCTAATTGCTTGTTTTTGGCTAGACCGTTGACTAAGTTAAACCGTTTTGCAAAGGCACTACTTCAGAGACACTGTACTGTTCCTATTGCATCAAGTCAGGTGACACACAACACCACTATTTCTCACTCTTGGAGTTGCCAAGCTTGGTAACTAGGTTAGTAATCTCCATATCAATCCTTTGTAATGTATGCTTTTCTTTTTGTAAGTGATAAGTAACTATCAGGGTAACTCTGAAAACGTATGAAGATCTATTCTCAACAAAATTTTTCTTAGTGATTTTAATATTCACTAAGGATCCTTGCCTGATTTAATTAGTTTACATTAGCGGTGGTAAAATGGCCATTTATTAGTTTGCTTTTCTCCATAAAACCTGTGGATGATGGGTTTTTCTGCTTCTGTTTTCCTTTTCTGGAACTGAGATAAAAGTGAGATTTTTATGAGAACAACTTTTTATGTAGTTTTCAATTTTAAATTATATATATATAGAACCACTACTTCGTCTTGGTGCCATTAATTACAAAAGTTTCTTCTTTATTTTCCCCCATATCAGTATTTTTACAGTATTAAGGGCTGAACTCAGGGTCTTCACAGTGGGCTACATGCAGCCCTTTTTTTAACTTTTAATTTTTTAAATTTTTGAGACAAGATCTCACTAAGTCACTAGGTATCCCAGACTGAGCTTGAATTGCAATCCGCCTGCCTCAGCCTTCTAGAATCCTGGGATTACAGGTATGTGCAACCATACCCACCCAGCACCTCCATCCAATTTTGTATCAACCTTTTCCTACTAGAAAACAGTGCTTCCCATAAATATTAATTTATTTCCTTATTTTATTTTTCCACAATATACATTGTATATTTATTACATTGAAATCAATATCAAAAACAAATTGAGCAAAGCCCAAGATTTCCTCTCAGTTCTTTTGGTCCTTACTATAGCCCTTCCTAAAGAAACATAGCCAGAGTAATCTTTTCAAAAATTGCTTGACCTCATTCCTATCTTGGTGTAAATATGTTATCTGGCTAATACATGGTTATGTTCATCTGCCTCTTCCTGTATTCCAGGGCATTATAGTTTGCATATGAAATATCTTCCAAAGACTCACCCATTGAGTGCTGGGTTCACAGCTTGGGACACTACTGGGAAGTGGTAGAATTGCTAGTAGGGGCTGGTTTGGAGAATGATAGGTCACTGTGGGCATTCTCAGCCCTTCCTTCCTCTCTCATTTGCTACCCAGCTGCCATGAGACAAGCAGCCTCCTCCACCACATGATTCCCACCAAGATGCACTGCACTGCCACAGGGCCAAAGCAACAAGGCCCCCCAACTGTGACTTGAAGCCTCTCAAACTGGGAGCCAAAGTAAATCTTTTCCCCTTACAAGATGGTTTGTCCTAGGCATTTGTTACAGCAACAGAAACCTGACTAATGCACAGTTTTTTGGGTTTTTTTGGTACCCGGGATCAATCTCAGGACCTTGCACTTGCTAGGCAGGTGGTGGCACCACTGACCTAAATCCCCGGGCCTGCTGTTTTTGAAATCTTTACTGATTTATGAAATTTTAATTATCTACATAATTTAAAATCCAAAGCTAAGTAAAAAGTTATTCTTAAATAGATCTCACTCTTGTCATTATTTGATTTCTGATGATAGTCATTCTTTTAGGCTGCAAGGGAAAAAGGAACCCTTCTACACCGTGGGTGAGAATAAGAACTAGTACAACCACTATGAAACCAGTAGGGAAATTCAAAAAAAAAAAAAAAGCTAAAAATAGAAATTCTATTTGTTCCAGCTAGTCCCCTTTTGGAACCTTTTTGAAAGAGTTAAAGACATCATATTACAGGGATACATAACCCATATTTATAGCATAAAAATGCATACTCTTATTTATAGCAGCACAGTTCATAATAGCTAAGTCTTGGAAACAACCTATATGTCCATCAACAGATGAATGGATAAGGGCCAGGGATTTAGCTCAGTGGTTCCTGCCGCCTGCTTTGCAAGTGGAAGGTCCCGAGTTCAATCTCCAGTACCAAAAAAAAAAAAAAAGAAAGAAAGAAAGATGAATGGATAAAGCAAATTGTATTCACACACAATGGAGTGCTATTCTGCCATGAAGAAAGATAAACTTGAATCACTGTAGGAAAATGCGTGCACCTTGAGACCAACATGTTAAGTAAAATAAATCAGACACACAAGCTGAAATATCACATGATGTTTCTTTTATGAGAAACCCAAAATATAAATAAAGAGCAAAATAAAGATAGGTAATAGGAAATAGGGAGACAGGTCTTTTGCAAATGAGAAGGAGAACAAGAGAAGGAGGGAGGGGCAAAGGGGATAAAAAAGAATTGAGCTGTGTTATGAACATGAACTCCCAACAAGGAATGTAGTCTTGTGTACTGCAAACATGTGCTAATGAAAATAAAAATTGAAATAAAGAAATAAAGCAAAACAACAAAAACAAAAAGAGATCTCACTCCTACACCAATTCCATTCCTCAGACTCCTACCCAGCTCTTACAGACAATCCTTTTCGTTTTGTGTTGGGTCAATATATCCCAGAAATCACTATCAGTTTATAGAGCTCTTCTTCATTAAAAGAGAAATTGTATAGTACTACATCACATGAATGTTTGATTTATTCAGTGGTCTTCTGTGAGTGGGCGTTTATATTGTTACCAATATTTTGTTTCTATAAATAATGTCAGTGACAAATCTTGCGCATGTAATTTTGTTTCTGTTTTTCGTATTACAGCTTGTATCTTTGAAGTAAAATTCCCAGAAGAAAGTGGCATTCTAAAAGGCAAATGTTTTGAAATGGGTTAGGTATTACTGCTTTCTTCCATGAGTTTGTATTACTAAGATGTTTTTGAGGGGCAGAGTTTGTGTGCCTAGGGGAGGGCATCTGGAGGAAGATTCTTTTCTAATATCTCTATACACATTTCTGTCCTGTCCAGGTTGGCAATGCAAGTAGGGCTCTATTGCCAAGATTTTTTTCCCCTAAATTCATTACTGCTTTATGTTCAGGAAATTACTGACAACTGGATCTAAAAAAATTGGTAACTTCACATCCACATCTCTGGTATACACCAGGATTCTTCTCTCCCACCACAGTGTCTTCACAGGAGGAGCTTCTTGGAGTTTACACCCTCTGTGATACATTTACTGCTATGAGGGAGGCAAAATGTTACCTCTCTTCTCTCTGGGCTTTTTAGGCTGGGCTTTTTGTCTGGACATGAGGTTATCGACAGGAGAAAGGACACAAACTGGTTTGAAACATGTTAGGTAGCACAGGAGCCTTAATAAGGAGATGAAGACCCATTGATGCAGAGTTGAACTCTTATACACTGAACTGGACAGAGTAGTAAATGATGATACTAGGACAAGGCAAAAGATGTGATAAAGGTAGTTCATTGGTTAAAGAAGCAACTAGTGAGGTAAGGGGTGGTTTAACAACAACTGCCTGTGAAGATTTCCCTAGGTCTCAATTTCCCACATTCATGATGAATATCGCACTTGCCTTTTGGCATAAGGACTCCTCCACACAGGAGTTTCATCTCAGATTTTAAGAAGCAGAAGGCTATCCAAAGGGACTTTCTGGCCCCAGGTTGAACTTAAAATGGTCAGTCTACCAGAGCGGCATATTTTGAGGTGAGTTCTGAACGTGCTACTGGTCATTTAGCTCCTGGCTCCAAACATTTTTAACTTCTCAGATCCCTCTTCTAAGTTTTAAAGCCCTCCCCCAATTACTGTGAGCTTATACCTATTATATAACACATTTCATCTTTAAAAAGGAAGATAAATCCTCTTTGAGATTCTTCTAATTTTTTGCTCTCTTCTTCATCCAATTTTTCAAAAGCTGTATCTTCAGTTCCTAATTTCCACTGCACAACTCAGTGCATGCCAGAATGTCTTATTTCTCTAAAACTTCACACAAATCTTCTGGTCTTTAAAATCAGCAGCCAACCCTATGTGACCTACACACCAGTATTTTTCTCTCATCTCCATTATCCTTTGTGGACTTGCGACACTGCCAGTCCCCTTATTTCTGACCTCTTCTCTCCTTTGGTAGCTTCTAACCTCCTGATGTCCTTCATTCCTTCTTCCTTCTCAGAGTGTTCTTGGTAGTTTTTCTTACAGGATTTGTTTGTATGACTTCCAAATACAGGCTCAGAATTAAACCACTGTTTGTTGTCACTTCTGTACTTAGTGATTTCATTTATTCCTGTACCCTTGGCTAGTAACACTATATTTACTTTCCTCCCACCAAACTCTCCCTGAGCATTTGAAGCACAAGATTACTGATGACTGGACAGATCTACTTTGTTGCTTCACCAAATATTTCAAATATAACATGCACAAAATGGAACTACTGGGCTGGGAATTTAGCTCAGTGGTTCCACCACCAGCCTCACAAGCACAAGGTCCTGAGTTTGATCTCTGGTACTAAAAAAAAAAATGGAACTACTAATTGTTCTCTCCAAACCTATGTCCCCTATACTGGGGTCAAATTGTCCTTTACCTTTTTTCCTAAATTCCTAATTTAATGTTTATTGCACCATTTGGGCTGCCATAACAAAATACAACACTGGATTTTGTAAACAATAGCAATTTATTTTTTCATAATTCTTGAGGTTAGGAGTCTGAGACTAAGGCGTCAGCATTGATTTGAGGCTGCTCTTCTTGGCTTAAGGATGGCTGTCTTCTCCCCATGTTTTTCTGTGTGTCTGCAAATTTCCTCTTCATATAAGGCTATCTGTAATATTGAATTAGAGCCAACCTTATGACCTTGTTTAACTTAATATTTTTCTTATAAAAAACCCTGAATATAGTCACATTTCAGTGTACCGGGGGCTATGACTTCAATATATAAATTTTCTAAGGACACAGCCCATCCACTTGGGATACACTTCAGCTCATAACACTTTTTGATTACTCTGCTTTCAAAATGTCCCCCAAATAGTTGCATCTCCCCACTTCTTCTGCCTCCACTGTAGTTCAAGATACCTGATCCCTTGCCTTCCTTACTGCCACAGGCTATGACCAGTCTTCTCATTTTACTCCTCATTGTTCCCCAGTCTGTATTTCTTCAGATGTCAAGAGAGATGCTCCACATGTGAACCAAACCAAGTCCCTGCCCGAGCCCCTTCATTTCCACCGAGAAGTCTTTGGTAGCTTTTGATGAAATTCAGTATAACCAAATCCTAAAGCCCTTGCTTGTCTGGCTTTTGACTATTTCTTCACCAGACATTTCATATTACTTCACACAGCTTTTTTTTCCATTAAATTTATTGGTACATTTTAGGTATACAATATATTTACATTCATCACTGGGATCTTGTACCTTTACATGACGTACCTTGGTTCTTATTTTTTCCCCATTCCCCTGGCCTCCCTTTATCCTCTCCACCCCTCCCTATTTACAAAGACTTTTTGTTTACATTTTTTCCTTTTCTCTTTCTCAAATTTTTTCTTTTCCCATCTTTCCTTTCCCCTACCCCTCCCACTTCCCCTACTCCTATAGACCTTCTCTTCCTATTACACAATATCAATTATACATTTTAATCCTTATTTACACTTTTAGTTTTTCACAATATTTACACATGTGTGACCTATTTATTTCACTTAAGAGTATGGCCTCTATGTGCAACTACCTAGCTATAAATTTCTCTAGTTTCTCATTCTTTATGGCTGAGTAGTACTCCATTTCATTGAAAAACCACATCTTCTTTATCTAGTCTCCAGTTGATGGGCAATTGGGCTGTTTCCAAGTTTTAGCTATTACAAACTGTGCCACTATAAATATGGGTGAGTGTACATCACTGTGGCATGATTCTTTTAATTCTTTTGGGAAGATAGCCAGCAGAGAAATAGCTGGGTCAAATGGGACTTCTAATCCTAGTTGTTTGAGGTATCTCCATACTGATTTCTACAGTGGTTGCACCAGTCTGCACTCCTACCAACAATGAAGAAGGGTTCCTTTCTCTCCATAACCTGGCCAGCAATTGTTATTGATTGATTTCTTGTTAGCAGCCATGCTTTCTGGGGTGAGGTAGAATCTCAGCGTTGTTTGCATTTGCATCTGTCGAATGACTGATGATGTTGAACATTTTTTCATATGTTTATTTGCTATTTCTACTTCTTTGTCTGAGAAATGTCTGTTCATTTCAGATGCCCATTTTTGAAATGGGTCTTTATGTTTGGGGGATCTGATTTGTTTTAGTTCTTTCTATATTCTAGATAGTAGGCCTTTGTCTGAGGTACAGCTGCTAAAAATTTTTTTCTGACATTGTAGGTTGTCTCTTAGCTCTGTTGGTGGTTTCTCTTGCAGTGCAGAAACTTTTTTAAATGATGAGATCCCAGTTGTTGATTCTTTGTGCTAGTTCCTGTGCTACTGAGGTTTTGTTCATAAAGTCTTTTCCTGTGCCAATGTCTTTGAGAGTTCTACCTAACTTATCTTCCAGCAAGTTTAGTGTTTCTGTTTTAATATTTAGATCTTTGATCCACTTCGATTTTAGTTTAGTGTGTGGTGATAGATATGGCTCTAATTTTAATCTTTGGCAGGTTGAAATCCAGTTGTTCCAGCACCATTTATTAAAGAGGCTATGTTTCCTCCAGTGAGGATGGTTGGCTCCTTTGTCAAAGAAGAGGTGGCTGAGTATGTCTGGAGTTGTTTCTGCACCTTCTAATTTATTCCACTGATCCTTGGGTCTTTTCCTTTGCCAGTACCATGCTGTTTTTATCACAGTGGTTTTGCAGTATAGTTTCAAGCTGGGGATTGTGATACCCCCGTCATGTCTCTGTTGCCTAGAATTTCTTTTGTTATTCTAGGTCTCTTCTTGTTCTAAATGAATTTTTGGATTGTTTTCTCTAGTTCTGTGAAATATGCTTTTGGAATTTCAATTGGGATTTCACTGAATCTGTATAGCAGTTTTGGAAGTATGGCCATTTTCACTATATTTGTTCTTCCTACCCAGGAACAGGGAATGTCTTTCCATTTTCTAATATCCTCTTCAATCTCTGTTTTCAGAGTGTTGTAGTTCTCAATGATTTTATTATGCAGACACATTTGGGTTCTCTCATTCTAGTCTGCATAATTAGTTTCTTTTTGTCCTTTAAGATTTAGCTTAAATGTCATTTTTATGAGGAAGCCTCTCATAAGATCCTTATAAAGGACAATATTCCATCTTCCTCCTCTCTTATTTTCATATTTGTTTCATTCATAATACCTATTGCTATTTGCTGCCTGCTTTCTGGCTTTATTGGCTGATTGCCTCCACTCCAGGAATATTTTCTACCCAGCACTTATTACACTGTCTCCCAAAAGGTAGCCATCCAATAAATACCTTTCAAAAAGAAAAATGAATAAGTGAATACCTGAGTGCTTTGCTTCATGAGACCAGAGACCATTTCAGCTTGTCCATCCATATCCTGATGCCTGGTATAAGACAGACACTCAACAGACATGTGTTAGATTAATTAAATAATCTCAGTCTTACAGAGAGGAGCCTGAGGCTTATGCTTTAAATGACTTCCAGGAGAGGAGAAACAGAATTTTTAACTCCAATTCTTGAAATATTAGTACTGGAAATATTAGAGGTTATCTCATCTAACTGCCAGATTTTGCAAGTCAAGGAAATGAAGCTTGGGGTGGTGAAATAACACACCTAGCTCATCTATTTTGACCTCTATGGTAGGGCCAGCTCTGTGACAAAATAGGTGGGTAAAGTTCCTCTAGTTACCCTCTCCATACTTAATTTTCCCTGTCTATAAAAGGAGTCAAGAAGTCTCAGCCCTTCTTGGATTCTTAGCCTTCCTAGATCCAAGCATTCATCTGAGCTCAGAATTTTCAGGACTTCCTTTCTCAGTTTGTTCCTTTCTCTTCCCTCCACCATTTCTCTCTTGGTTTTAGGTTAGTGAGAAAACTAAGTTGGAGTACATATACTTGGCTCTGCACTTCAGCGAAACCATTAGAAAAATAAAAAGTGAAAAAAAATCATAAAATTTCCCCATTTTTATGCACCTTAGGAAGAATAAAAATGCCTACTTTAGCAACCTCTAAAGGAATGTTAAAAGTTATGTTTCCAGTTCTTAGCCATAGCTGAAAAAGTATGTACATAATAGTCATTCAGAAGAAATATCATTAATCAATCCCTGTAATGAGCCAATAAATTGGAAAAGAAAGGAGTAAAATAATATTCATAGCAGTAACTGAATATGAAATTCCTTAGTGTGCGTGCAAGCAAACAAATACCTGCATTTCTGTGGTTTTCACTTTATTTTAACCACTGGCAATGAGTGACTTATACTGCAAGAAGACAAACCATTCTTATTTACACTCAAAATGTCAAATCCCATTTGCACTCAAAATGCCATCACCTTGCATAATTTTCCCAGCTTAACCTGCACAGAAGAGAAAAGCTAAAGGTGGAATATGAGAGTTGGAATATTAAATCCAGCCTCCTTTCTCTGCAGCCTTGATCAAATACCTAATTTGCTGCAACTATTTCAAGATGGAAATGTTTTGAATTCTAAAATAGCTTAACACCAAATGTGTCATAATTAATCTGAAACTATATTTAGAATGATGAAATTTGCCATGAAATCTGAAATATGCTTTAAATGTCAGTCTTATTTTTAATTAATATGCCATCTACCTTTGCAATAATCAGGTTTTGCAGTCTCCCAGCACTAGATAGCTCGGATAGTGCCTTGTGAGTGTGTGTTTTTTCCTAATCTCATAGTTATGATAATGTCATTCTCTCACAGATCCTTCTTTCTCCTGCAGATTGTCAAAGGAAATCTGATTTCATCCCAGTGGTGTATTTTGTCTATAAAACCAAATGATGTGAAATGAAGTGTCTTGTCAGACTGGTCACAAGTTAACAAAATCACTTTCACACCATCACATCTACCATCCCAATGATCTGATATTTGCCATAGGGGAGCAATATCCATTTCTTTTGACTTAAATTCTTTGATAATGGAACTGAAGGCCTCAGATTTAAAAGAAATGTGTCTTTTATTTATTATAATGTATGTGGAGCTTTAAAATGTTGATCGATTATAAGATACAGTGCTCATTTTACACTCTTTTTAGCTCTCTTTCATATTTTCTATGGAATTAAAAATATTTAATAGTTTGTAAGAGCAATTTTAAACAGGTGAGACTCCACATTATAACAATTCTGTCACCTGCTCAAATTGCACCATTATGAACAGAAATCTTGTCTGTCAATATTGATGTTTCTGTCTTTATAAGCATTTGGTGAGAAAGAAAGACAATTTGCCAAAGGTTTCACACACATATGTTGTATCTTAGGACTGTTTTCTGCCTTCACAAATAGTAAGATTATCAGTTATGGATCCAGTAAGGTTACCATTTAAAACAAGAAAAAGAAAAGCACAAAATTGAGAGTGGTCAGAATCTTTTTGAACAATTTGACCTGGAAATTTTATGTTTATTTCATTTGATAAAAACTTAGGCTTAAGTTTGCTAGTAATTTCTTTCATTTACTAGTAATTTATTTTATTGTATGTTTTAAAAGTACTTCACCAAAAGTTGGAAATTTAAAGACTGGTGCTTCCCCAGAGATGGCTGGAAAGTCACTTTCATGGATGAATTTCTTAGTTTACTTGCCCAAGAAGCAACTCACCAGAGACAGACATTGCAAACAGGCTAAAAATCTAGAGTAAAAGTGAGAAGCAGTAGGTGTATATTGTCAGGTCAATGATAGTCACATAGTTCTTGCTCAGATGTCCTGATATGGAACCTACAAACCTTCAAAACAAATCTCCTGAGGCATCATGACATTGCCAAGAAGAAAAACTCCAAACAATCATTTCTTAACAGTTCTCAGGAAGACAAGGCTGGACACAGCTTTCTCTCTTCAGGCCGGACTGTGTGTTCCAGCTCTTCCTTTGATGTTAGTTACCAAATACTTGCCCACTTTCCAATACCTTTAAGAAGACAACACAAGCTTTCTTAGAAAAATATAATAGCACTTACTGGGGAGTTTATGTTGATAAATATATTTATCAAAGGAATATCCAGTGCACATCCCGTATGTGCCAGTACTGCACCAGGTGGGCAAACCTTGCCTCATAAAGCTTGCACTGTAATGGAGAAGACAAATAATTAGCAAGCAATGACATGAGCAAATACAAGATTAAAACTGTAATAAATGCTATGAAAGAAGTAATGCTGTGGAATTTTGTAGCAAGGGGAATCTTATTTTAAAGGGGTTTCCCAGAGGGTTCCTTTTTAAGCTGGGATTCAAGGATGACTAGGAAGGGAGCCATGAAGAGACAAAGAGAGCTGTCTCATCAGAAGAAATCTAATTTATTTATTCCTGCTGCCACTAGGCCTGTTTTATTTTGTGACTGTTCACTTGTCAGTGGAAAACTTTGATCTCTCATAGTTGTAATTTAACCATTAAAATCTTGTTTTTGATTCAACAAATCTTCCTTTTAAAAATTCCCTGAAAGTTTCTGGTATTTCTCTTGCCAAAGCCTGTGAAAGTCCTAAAATGTTCCTACCTTCCTGCAGCACAATCCAAGCACAATCCTAGATATGACTAGGGTACTCCTGTGCAGCTCTGAGTTGTCATCCACAAACTTTGTTCCAACTTTAAGTCACCGCTACTCAAATCTCCTCCAATAAAGATTTATAACATTCAAGTGCTTTTTGCTTAGCAGTTCCCATTTCCCCAGCATTTGCTCCAAGTGGCCTTGGTGAGCTACATGCTAGATAAAGGAATGAACTATGTGCTAGTAATGTTTTGTCTTTGAGGTAAAATACCTGAAATACACAAATTAAAGGAGGAAAGGTTTGTTTTGGCTTATGGTTCTAGAGGTTTCAGTCTATAGTTAGCTGGGTCTAGGAAGAAGCATCAAAGCAGAAAGGCGTAGCAAGAGAAAGCTGCTCATTTCTTGACATCCAGGAAGCAAAATGTAGGGGAAGAGCAAGAGAGAGAAAGGAAGGAGATGGAGACAAGAATGTGACCTCTTAGCTTATACCCAGGGACCTACTTTCTCCAACTGGGTCCCACTGCTTAACACACATTCAGCTATGAACTCATCAGTGGGTCAATCCATTGGTAAGGTTAGGGCCCCATGATCTAATCACCTTCCAAGAGCCCCAACTCTGAACACAAGAGCTTTTGGGCCACATTTTTCCTCCAAAGTACACTAGACCAGCAAAAGCAGTATACTTTCCTGATCCACTATGATAGGCTTGCATGAGATCCAACCAAAAAGAAAAAAAAAAAATGAAAATTCCAACATGATATTAAAAGGAATGAGAGATGTAGAGGAACAATTTTAAATAATGTTGTTTTAGTCCTCAACACAGACTTTCTTGAAGCCAGGAAAATATCCCTGGACTTTTATTTTATTAAATGAGATACAATGAAGTCTCTCTTTTCCCTTGGTGAGTTTTTGTGTTGGAATATATAGCATCAGTCATCCTTTCGGATGTGCACTGTGTACACACTGCAAAATTAATACTGACCAACACCTGAACATTCCAACAAAAAGCAAAATTATCCCACTTCAGGAGCAGTGAGGTGTCAAGTCCTTCTAAACAAATTCCCCAAGAACACACCTGTGATTGAAAAAATTAGAAAACATTATCAAGGAAAAAGAAGAAAAAGTGTAAGAAAGCATTTATGTTGGCTTGGAAGAGGGATGACGAAAACCCACACTCTGGATTGAAGACTGTCAGAAAGCAGCAATAATTCCACACTTGATTATCTCATTGTGTTAGTGTGGTAAAATACCTGAGAAAAATAACTTAAAGGAAAAAATATTTACTTCTGTTCACAGTTTCACTCCATGGTTTGTGTGAAAGCAGAGCTGTTCACCTTATGATGTCCAAGAAGAAAGCAGGGGGAGAAAGGAGGAGGAGGAAGGAGGAGGAGGAGGAGGAGGAGGAGGAGAGAGAGAGAGAGAACTGAAGGGGCCAGGAGCAAGATATAGGCCCCAAGCACACTCTCTTCAACCAGGTCTCACCTCTTAAATTTCTATCACCTCCCATATCCCATCAAATCCTAAAACCATCAGTGGATTAAGCCATTGATAAGGTCACAGCATTCATGATCCCTTCACTTCCTCAAAGCTCCCCCTCCGAACATTGCTTCACTGGGGACCAAGCCTTCAAATGAGCCTTCGGGGGACATTGCAGTCCTGACCCTAATGCTCAATAATTCCGTCTGGAGGTGTGGTGGGCTAATTAGGGTCAACGTGAGTGGGAACGCCCAGGTGAAGTGAATCAGTGTATTTCTGGGCATGGAAGATCCACCTGAGGATTGCTGCCAGAATGGAATAAAAGGAGAACTGGAGGGGAAGATTGCATGCTGCTGATTTCCCAGGAAAATCTTTGTCGCGGCTGGTTTTCCGGGTATGATCTCCACTGTTCTCATGGTTGGAGGAGCTCCGGTCCTCCTTGTCATCAGGGATGGCTGCTGCTCTCTTCGGGGAAGCATTGGTTTTCGCCTTTGTCTTGAGGGTCATTTTCTGGCTTCAGTGCAGCTTCCTCAGCTTTCTGGCACAGATCCTTCACCCTGCTGGTGCAGACTCTCCCACTTCCACCACTGGCCTTTTGGCCAATGCAGATTCTTGATATGCACTTGCATGAGACATTGCCATGGTCTGTAAGCCTTCAGCTGGGCTCATGTAGGACACTGCCGTAGGATCTACACCCTCAGCTCTATTCTTGGGTCTCTAATGCACAGACAAATCTCTTGCACTCTTCTGTATTTGACTTCTTGGGTGAATATTATATATAAGATAATCCTATAAATTTATGTATCCTGTATTAAATTTATTACCTTGCAAACCCTGGCTATGACAATAGGGAAGGCAGACTAGAGAGGAAATAAAGCTGGATTGGTAAAGAACCATCAGTCATTCATAACTATCCAAGAAAGGGGGAGGTTGATATTTGACATTTTGTGGGTTACTCAATGACCTTTTTTCTCTGTGCTTAGACAAAAATGTGAAGTTCTTGAGTTTTCTCATTTTATCATGGGGTGAGGGCGATTTTGTTTGGCATTGGTTCTGTGACATTATGTCTAGCAGGAGAACACCATGGATCAGCTGTGAGGGCCAGGCCAGCCTCTATCAACACCAAGACCAGCTGTGAGCTTCAGTCTAGTTCTAGGATGTCAGGGGTATTTTTTTCTTTGTCAGAGGCTAAAAGAGCTACATCAAAATGAGAGGCCTTAAAAAAAATGAGAGGTCTTGGACTCTTTCAGAATGAATTTGGCCTTCCTATTCCCAACAGCCACTACTTACACAAGAAGGGTAGGAACTTGCCCTCCTAATTTTGTGTGGGGAGAGCTAAGAAGACTTTTGTAGTCTCATTAGTTTTCTGCACCTGTATAATGATTTCAAAAATCCCTTTATGGGAATCAAATTCTCTCTTTCTAATGAAAGAAATGTCACATAATTCAAATTCCTTCAGGAAAGACAATGCTTATTCAACTATCAACTCACCCAATACAGAAATGGAATCTCACAAGACAAAGAATATTTTGATCATTTCTCCAAAGGAAATATAAAGAAGGTCTTTCTTTCATCCATACAGCATTCACAGAAGATTCCCAAACTCTTTTATCTCTCACAGGGTCAACTTAATTCTTTTTAATAACTCCATGTTTTTCCCCATCCTCAGAAGGGACCACCAGGAGGTTCAAGACAGCAAGTAAGGACAGCACTTGGTCCAGATTAGCTAATCTGTGACTGGTACAGTGAGTTCCTGCCTCTGGGAATATAGCTGCACAACTATACTCACACCACAGAGCTGGCAGGAAAGGCAACAGACTTGCCAAACCCAAAAGCTTCTCCCATGTAGTGCAGGAGCCTGCACAGCTACTCCTGTGCACACCACAAACTTACCTCTTTGATTCCCACTAGCAGCTTGACTTCTTTCCCTCCTGCTATAGAACTTATCGTCAGGTTGTTATAATGTCTGTGCTGAACAGTCCTTTACACTAAAAAATGACATCAGGCCAGATCACATAAGAAAGTATTGCAATCATCTGACTTTTTCAGAACATTCTGCCCTTCTACCATCTCTCCTTTTTCTTCTGCTCCCAAAACAGATATCTCTTTTCCTATGTTCCCTCCCATTTGTCCTATTAAGAAAAGAGTATAGGTGGAAGATCCAAGTGCATTTTCTTTACTTTATTTAACTGCCCCCCCAAAATCTATTCTTACTGTATGAGCTATTCATTCTCTCTCTCTTTTTCCCCTAATTAGCCTTCAGAAAATGGAACAAAAATAAGTCATTCACTCATTCACAACCGAGAAATTTTTATGAGCTTGACACTCAGTAAATGAGATATCAAATAGTTTCCTAATAAATAAACAGAGCAGAAAAGTGCACAAGAGTCCCAGACAAGAGAAAGCTATCGTGAATGGAGACAAAGGGCATAGAAAGGAGAACACTATCTTTCATGACTTTTCCATTCACCCAAGGGTCCAACTGGGATGCTAAAGCCTAACCCTTCTGGTTGCTCCACAAACTGCCAATGAATGCAAAGGATTTAGTGGAAAGACTTAACACTGTACCCTAAGGATATAAAGACCCTGTCTGCAACTATTTTCTTGGCAATGTGGCAAGTTTCAACATTCTCATGTAAGAACACAGAACAGTTAACATGCTACTGTGGAAATAAAAACTAAACACTAAAAAATGTAACTCTGAAATACCATGGTCCAAGAAATTGCTGAGGTTTGGAATGAGATATGTTTGTTGTAGGATAAGAATAGGTATGCTAATCTGACGCAATTCTATCCTTTGGGTTTCTCTGGCATTTTTAAGTGAACTGATCTTATTTTTAATAACTTTAATAAAATTTCAGGTTGAGAGAAGCATAAAAATCTATATTTCATCCCAGGTCAATGTTCTGCTCTGACTATTCTAATTTTTAAGGTAATGTGAGAAGAATTTCAAAAAATAAAAGAAAGTCTCAATGCTGAAAGCTGACATGAAATGGGATGTGTATTTTGAAGCATATGAACTTCCATGTGAATAAGTTTTGTGGCTTGCCCCCAGGAGGGAGAAAGGACATTATAAATATTGTTAAAGTTGGTCTCAAAATTATACTATATTGTAAAAGAAAAACTTGTACTATAAATTTTAAGATTCAACTAGCATGTTATTATCTATGTTTCTCAGTTTTATATTCTTTATTTTTACAAAAAATTATAACATTTTTAGGTATCTGAGAGGGAGAAAGCACAAGGACCTACAATAAGACCCAGCTATGTAAATCAATTTCATTCTTCCTTTTACATATATCTGCCACATTTTAGTCTGCTCGTGTTTCTGCTATTCATCTACTGTTGAGGGAAACTCCCACCGGTATCATACACAATGTCCACAGGTATTATAAATATCCTTTCATAGATCTCACTGAGGGATAAAGCACAGGGTCAGCTCAAAGTCAATCTTAAATTTTTAAGGCAGGCAAGTATATCATTTGCATACAGATCAGTAATCTGCCCTTTACTTATGGAAAGATTTACAGATACTCTAAAGTCAAGCCTCATCTCTAAAACAAATAAGCACAAAGCTAAAACTGGGGAGGGGGAGATCAAGTTGTAATCACTTTGAACATTTGTCAGAGAAGAAATTATGGAGGTAAATCGCTTTTGTTTAAGATTGCAAAATCTCAAATGTGAACTAAACTAGGACCCCAGATCAGGAAGCACTCATGAGTTATCCTGAGGTGCTAAGCATCACTTGTATTTCTGTTTATGTTACCACCATAAAATGTAAGTTTCAGGCACTGGTTGGTTGCTTAGGGGCAAGGCAGATGAACTGTTATTTAAATAAAACCCTCTTTTCAATTATGTCTGGCTTGATGATTGCATGCTTGGGATTTGCATTGCTCAAACTCAACTTATCTGTAAAGTTTTTCCTCTGAAGTCATTCATCTTTCTCTGCCCACCCTGAGGGAAACATGTAGTATTCTAGAAAAGGCTGGGCCAGACAATTGGGACCCTCTCAGGACTGAGTCATGGAGATAGCCCTTGCCCATCACTCAAGGGGGCTGCCTGCTTGGCCAGAAATCCAAAGGTTGGGGACAGTGAGAGTGAAAGGGCGGAAGAGAAACAGCTCTAGAGGCCAACAGCACTCAGTCAAAAGTGACCACAAGGCAGGACAAATGCATGCAGGTTGGGGAGCTGGGCTAGAGCATCAGTACCAGAACTGCCTGGCGGTCTCCCCAGGACTCCGCACCATCCTGCCTGCCCACCGCATCCCCACTTTGTGGCTGGCCTTTGCACTTCTCTCAGGACACATCATGGCTCCCACACTAGTCCTGGTTGAAACTCATCCTGCAGGAAGTACTGGCTCTTCACACTTTCTAAGATTCTAACGAGAAATCACAGGCTAAAGAGAAACTCCCAGAAGCAAAGCAGTCGCCATTGAAAATAATTCAGAAGTATTGACAATCACCAAGAAATTACAAATTACATAATTAGAAATTCAGAAAAATACAAAAAGATGCAATCTGATGGTCTTTTCTCATGTGAGTAAGCAAAGAGGGGAGCTTTCCAATATCACCCAGTCTGGGACAATTTTTCCAAAATATTCTCTGGAAACATTGTTCGACTTGTTTTCCACACACAAACACTCAAAGACAGAAAAGTCTGACACTTTGGGGGAAATAGGTTACAGAATTTCCCCAGGCTGTTGATATGCTTATGTGAACTTGGACTCTCTAAAGTGTGAATAGTGTATACTTGTACATCTTTTCCAAGCCTACTTCTCCACCAAATTCTTTTTTAAGGTGTGTGTCTATGCATAACTCTTTTCTCTTTGGCCACATCAACCCAACTGTGAGGTTATTGAATGCAAGTACATCCACACACTCATTCTTTAATATTCAAGACCCTTCAATTTCTACTTTTTTCCACCCTCTTATCCCCACACCTTAATCATTATATCTGGTCACTCTAATTTTAAGACTTCACAGAGGCAGTCTCTTCTAGAAATCTTCCTTGACTCCTCGTGACCCCCATCCCATTAGTTTCTTGTGGCTACTATAATGAATTATCATCAACTGGGTGGCTTATAACCAAAATATTTTTCTCTCATAGTTCCGGAGACCAGAAGTCTGAAGTGAAGGTGTTGTTAGGGCCACCTCTACCCTTTCAGATTCAAGGAGACAGTCTTTCCTTGCCTCCTCCAGATTCTGGTGACTATAGATGTTTTTTGACTTCTGGCAGCAAGACCACAATTTCTGCCTGTCTTTATATGACCTTCTCTGTGTCTCTCTCTTTTTCTCTTCTGTAAGTTGTAGAACAGTCATTCCATTCCAATGACTATTCTTATAACTTAGAGAAGAGGAGCCATCCTAATTCCAGAATAATCAAGATGCTGAATTATATCTATAAAGACTTTTTTCCTAAATAAAAATCACATTCACAGGTTCTGAATGGACATACTCTTGAGGGGGCACCATTCAACCTACTGAACACTCCCAGGCCAGCTCAGGTCACCTTCCCCCTCACCCCTTTCCTTGTGCCTCTGGCATGCCTGGTTTTCATGTGATAGAAAATGCTTGCCCTTTTGCAGAGGTGACATTGGTTCACTGCTATTGTTCTACTAAATGGAATTATTTTTGTGCTAATAGACTGGAAGGGGAGCGAAAGGCTTTGAAATGTGCTTTGTTGTCTGAAGAAACAATTAGTACACTACTCATATGTCATGGTAGTCATTTGATGAGATTAAAGTTTTTTCCTTTGACTCTGGCCTCAACAGAACAGCTGCCATTAGATTATTTCCCTCATAGTGAAGAAGTACCAACATTTACAAAATATGTTATTTGCCATCTAGGAACTGATCCTCAATTTGAAGTGAACAGGGATGACCATGCATCACTTCAGGTTTTGGAATCTGTAAGGAGTGCCGTGTGTGGTGTGGCTTCTTCAACATGGAATGTGCATTTGACAGAAATTCCCAAACTGTCCAGAGCAGACCTGTAGAACTGAGGGATGCAATTCAAACTCCTTGGTGTGGCTTACCAAGATCTTTTCCTCATCTCCTCACCAACCAAGTTATAAGGTTATTACAAACCTTTCCTGAATATGCTCTCAAAGCGCTTTTGTATGATACTCAAACACCAGCCCTGTTTCTTCATCTGTGCCTTCCACATGACTGTGAGTGACCCGAGTACTGCCATATCTTGCTCACCTTTTTACCCCTAGAACTAATAAATGCCACTAGTACATGAAAGGCATTTGGTACAGACTTCTGGAATGACTGACTGAATGGATAAAGCATCTTCTAGAACTAGCAGAGTGTCTGTCTTGCATACCCAGTGACCAATCCGTTCCTCAGGTCTCCTCTCCTCGCTGCAAGCTTAAGTTTCCACGCCAAGTGATGGATGTGTGTTAGAGAACACCCGGCAGAATGCACACACTCATCTGCTTCTGTTTGCTTCTAGCCATGAGGAAAGCTAATCTATTTTCTGACTTTGCTGCCTTTTGCATTTTAATGAAAATAAAAATATCATTTCCTTTTCTCACATTAACTCGGAGAAGAGGCTCCCGGATAGGCAGAATTGCCAAACTTTCTTTGCTTCTTTTTTCTTTCCCTCTCATACCTCATTTAGATTCCATTGTTTGTTACATCAGAATAAATCATCTGAGCCTGCCCAAACTTAAGCAGATGTTAAGCTTTTCTCGGTTTTTCCTATTGACTGGATAGATTTTTTTGAAAATATTCTGATATGTAAAAGGCTTCAAGATTAGATTCTTCCATTTGTTTATTCAATAAGACTTGTAGAATGAATGCATGATGCCTTCCAGAACTAACTGAGCACCATGGGTTTATTTGACCCTCTCATAATTAACAGTCTTCTCTGTACCTGTTCTGGAGGAGGTAGAACAAGACAGCTACTAAGCCTCCTTCCTGATCCAGTACTTTTAAGACCTTAAATAACCACCTTGATCTTTGACCTCACAGACAAGGCAGTATCTGTACACAGTATCATTTTGTTTTATAATCAGACATTGTTCTCATACCCTGGGCCATAAATAAAGCTTCTATATTTTTCTAGAAAGATAGAGTCTTCTACTCTCCAGTCCATATTTGGAAACTCTACGAGGAAGGAAGGTTACCTCTTCCCTTCTCATCTGTGTGCTCGAAGACTAATAATAGAAAAGAGGTCAAAGATTTTTGATGCTTTTTTAAAAGATTTATACCCTGACAGATAATTTTCCCAAAGCAAAACAGCCATTGATAACTGTGGTAAAGGTTTGTCAAATGACTCTTTCGCATGAGTAGGACACTTTTGTTTTAAAATGAAATGTTGCAGTGCGAGACACAGTGACTACAAAACAAGGCAGTTGCCCTGTTTGTTGCAGTCTCTAGGCAGCTGCCTGGAGAGCACATGCTCCAGAGGGCTGCAGCTGCAGATCAATTGAGGGTCTGGGTGGGCAGGATGGCACAATAGATTTCTGACTGCGGACACGATCCGCAGAAGCCACAGTCTTAATTTAAAACTAGACTCTACTGAAAATCATTCCAATGGACTCACTCCTGGAATCCCAAGTGAAATGAATTTAGAAGTTATCAAGAAAATGTTCTGTGAAGGACTATGATAATTAAACATCTAATGAAAATGCAGTACAGCCTACACGGAAGAAAAATTCACTTATTTTAGTCTTTGAGTAAATAACACCTTGGGGAATGCTCTTCAATTTGGAGATCTTCATCAGGCATCATGGAAACCTATGACTGGAATAAATAGAATCTGCATGTGCCAGATGTATTTTCAGGGCCTTAATATTTATTTAACTCAAGATGGGTAAGTTTAGATCACTTAGTTTTACTTTATATTCTTCACTAAATTCTGACCAACTGGCTACTTTCAATATGAAATTTCCTCCATCCTGAGTAGGTTTTATTTGGGGTGAAGATAAGATCATTTCTTTTGGACGTTGCCAGACATCTTTAGCCTTGTCCCAGTGTCTTTACCTTATTGATATCAATCTTTGTACTATTTGAGATAATTCCTGTGAGTGTGAGAGAAAAATGTTACAAAGGAGAGATGACCTCATCAGCCAGAGTTCTTCAGAATATGACACTGGCAATTTTTATAGGCTTGGCACACATTTTTATGCACACCAGGAATTTACTACAGGGAAGTAGCATAAAAAAGAAATAATCCACTGTATTGACCATATTATTCTGAACAAAGAGAAATGAATTCCCCCTTCTGTCATGGATAAAATGAGATTCATCTTTTCAAGATAGTATGCTGAATGCTCCATGTCAGAATCATGTTTTATTATGTGAACAATCTCTAAGGAAAATCAAAACAAAACAAAACAGGGCAGGGGGTTTAGCTCAGAGGTTCCACTGCCTGCCTCGCAAGCACAAGGACTGGAGCTTGATCCCCGGTACAAAACAACAACAACAACAACAACAACAATAACAACAAAAAAAACCTTAGCTATAATCTCCCAGGAGCCAGACAAAATCGGCTTTTTAAAATTTCCACCATATTTAGAATTAATGTTGATCTTAATTTGGCTGTGTTTAAAGACTACAAATCTCATGGATTTAACCAGTCCATTATGCTGGCAGGAAACAACTCTTAAAGGGTTGCCAAAAAACAAAACAAAACAACAAACAAAAATTAGAGAAGTTTCTTTCAAGGCATTTCAGTGGCTTCTCATGTTGACAGGCTACATAGAGACAGGTGCAAATATGAGAATCATGTTATATCATCACCCATTATCAAGAGGCTTCTCTATCCCAAGCACAAAAGTTGCTGCACAGAAAGACACACTCCCTGCCCTCAACAAGCTGATAAACTAATACGGAATACAGACAAGAAAATAGATAATTACAGTACAGTATTTTCACTTGTTGTAACAGAAGCCGATTTCAATATGTACTCAAAGGAAAGCTTATTGTGTCTGGGTTAAGAGAAGAACAATCCTTGTCATCAAGTTGAAATTCTCCAAATTACATTTCCAAGTGTAACAAGACAACCAAAACTTTCCTATTCAAAGTGTTGTGCCTAGGCCTGCAGCACTGGGGTCACCATGGAACACACGAGAATGCAGAGTGTCAAGCTCACTTGCTCACTCAGTCTGTATTGCCACAAAATCCTTGGAGGTTTCATTTGTCAATGTCTTTTGAAGAGCACAGGTCTACGACCATGATCTTCAAATGTCAGTGCACTGGTCACTTGGAAGGCTTGTTAAAACAGTTTGCAAAATTTCTGATTCAGGAAATTGGGTGAGTTCTAGGCTTTATATGTAAAAACAGTTTCCAGGTAAAGTAATCCTGATGCTGCTGGTATGAGAAGTTTTTTTTTTTTTTTTTTTTTTAATACTGCAGATTGAACTGAGGGTCTTTGTACTAAACTACATCTCCAGCTCTTTTCTTGTTGTTTTATTTTAGGACAATGTCTCACTAAGTCTCAAAATTGCCCAGGCTGGGTTCAAATTTGCAATTCTTCTGCCTCAGCCTCTCAGAGTGTTGGGATTACAATCATGCACCACCATTCCCAGGTTCTTGGAAGCATTTTCAAAAACCACAGGTGTAGATCATTTTCAACAACTTGAGCCTATAGAAAGAAGGGAGTATGCTAGCTACCTGCAATTGGGCTCAGAAATGTTGCAGTGAGGCAAATGGGAAAACTACCCTCGGCTCTTACACCATTTACCTTGCACATTCAGGTACAAGCCTACACATGAAGCTTCTATCCTGCATGTCTTGCCCAGATTATAAGATGATTAAAGGGAAAGGATAATGCTTCTTTTTCTCTCTACTTTATTTCCAGTTCCTAGAAGAGATTAGGTGTCTGATGCTATTATGTTCTTTTTCTGAAAGAAAAGCTCTTATAGTATTTTGAAAGTCTGTGCATCCTTGTCTCTGAATGGCAGAGTGGACACTGAATTTTTTTTTTTAATCTCTTGAATTAGGTGACATGTTCCAGCATGATTTGCCAGAAGAGCTTTGCAGGGAGAGCTCTGAACACTTGCCTCACTATGACTAAAATAATCCTATTTTTCCCTTGCACTGTTGCTTTTGGTGAGCAAACATGTTTTCACACACCAGTGGAGGTACATAAGGAGTTAATCATGAAAAGCCATCCTAAATAATAATATGGATAATCGCCTATGTCAAACCAGATTGCCCATGTTTACAGAATTATTCAAAACAGACAACTTGTCAAGAATTCGAGTACCATTTACAGTGGTCTCTCAAAGTTCAAATAACCAGAAGTCTTTCATGAATATTCAATTTGACTTTTTTTCAAGTGAATCACTTTGTCTAGTAACATATTACTGTGTTCATAGCAAGAAGCAAAGGGGGATTTTTCCTCCTCTTGCATTGATTAAGGTCATATTTTTCAAGGATAATGTAGCCTACATTAATTTCTCTGATAGTGACATTTCCACATACCATTACCCTGTTGGATGCTTCTTCACTGGTCCTACTTATGTTGATCTTTCTCCATGTAAGTGGCCTTTTCCAGCCACTCATGTTCTGATAAGCAGAAGGCTGGGATGGAAATGGTTCACCCAGCATTCAGAATCTGTCTACTTTGACTATTATTCAACAATTCCACCCAGTCATATATAATGTAATACAATTTACAACATTTTAAATGTTGGTTCTTAAATATGCATTTATCTCAACAGTTAAAAGTATGTAAAATGGGAATAAGAAAGCAGCATTCTTTTCCACCTGAAGCAAACCCATTCTTCTAACTAAAATACATATTTCCATATACCTTGAAAATAGGATCCCTCTTCCTTATTTTGTCCAAGAGCAAAGGTCATAATTTTTTCTTCTCAAAATATTTTAGAGTTGTCAGTTATAATGCTAAGCCTCTAAAAGTTAAGTAAAGGAAGTGAGGGAAGTACAAACTCTGTTAACACATATTTATTCAGAGCAATCGGAATAATCAGTGCACTTGTATTCACATAGCTTACCAATCCTCAGGATCACTATCTTTGAAGATATATTTAGATCCATGTCTATAGTTGTGTGTATATGAATCTTTGCATATATAAGTATATATGATATAATATATGGATATATAATTCTTTGCATATATATGTATCTTTGTACAAAGAAAATTTTAGAAATAACCTTTCTTTTTTCCCTAAAGGAATAACAGGAACACAAGAAAAAGGTTTTGTATTATTCCTATCATTACCTGACTTGCCCCCTTCATTTTGCTTGGGCAGAACAATTTATGTCAGACTAAAGGATGAAATGGGTCCTTGAAACTTTAATGAGTATGACATAGCCAGAAGTTGCTGCTAGATGTTAAATGTTACTGCACTTCCCTTCTCCCGTGAACATTTTCCTTTCCACCACTGCTAATTGCCTTGATAAGTTTTCTCTAATGACCCACCTTTATCCTTTGTCTTACTCATCAGCAGGAAGATAAGAAGGTAATTCATTGAAAACAGGTGAGAAATTGTGTGCTGAACTTTGGTAATATATCATAAATTACTGTCATTTCAATTCTTCCATGACCTTTGTGATATATTTTATGCAAAGAATAACGAACAAAAATATCTTGGAAAAATTGCCTGAAATACTTATCCTGTACACATAGAAATTTTATGATGACATTATTAGGGAATTGGAGAAGATGGAGAAGGACAAAAGAGGCCTAATTTCCAGATAACTAGTTGCAAGGTTCAAACTACTTCCTCCTCCTCCTCCTCCTCCTCCTCCTCCTTCTTTGGTACCAGGGATTGAACTCAGGACCTTGTGCTTTCAAGGCAGGTGGTGGAACCACGGAGCTAAATTCCCTGCCCGGGTTCAAACTTCTTTATGGATATAAATGTGCTATCCATGGTTCTCCAAGTATACTGATGTAAACTTTTGGAATGCAGAGATTTGCAAAGATTTCCTTATTGCTTTGAGATGTCCCTCAGAGAAAATAAAAGTAGATAATAAATGCATTGTGTTCAGCAGCAATAAAGCAGGCCTTCAATAAAATAACCTTTTACTGGTGTACAAGCTATTCTGGGCTAACTATATTCTTAAAAACTACAACCTACAAACACAAAAATTCAGAGAGGGAAAAAAGTGAATTCTAGATCCTAGAATACAAATTGTTTTGAAATGTGAATACATATGAATTATCAAAGCAGAATCAAGATGTAAAAATGCTAAGTAACCCAAAGCCAGTCAATGAAATTGAAAATGTAATTAAAAACCTACCAACAAGGAAAAGCCCAGGTCCTGACAGATTCACTGCTGAATTCTGTAAGAAATTTAGAGAAGGTCTAATGCCACTACTCCTCAAACTCTTTAATGAAATGGAAAGGGAAACCATACTCCCAACTTCATTCCTGGAAGCAAAAGTTACCCTGATACCAAAACCAGAGAAGGACACAACCAAGAAGGAGAATTACAGGCCAATTCCCCTAATGAACATAGATGTAAAAATCCTCAATAAGATACTGGCAAACAGAACACAGAAAATCATCAAGATTGTATATCATGACCAACTAGGATTCATTCCAGTGATTCAGGAATGGTTCAACATAGGCAAATCAATAAATGTAATACACCACATCAATAGATGTATATTGATTGTACATAAATAGGACTCAAGAACAAAAATAACATGATCATCTCAATAGATGCAGAAAAAGCATTTGCCAAAGTCCAACATACATTTATGATAAAAAAAAAAAACCCTACAGAAAATGGGAATAGATGGTCTTTACCTCAATCTGATAAAAGCTGTCTATGACAAACCAGCAGGCAACATTATACTAAGTGGACAAAAACTGAAAGCTTTCATTCTAAAATCAGGAACATGACAAGTCCACTATCACTGCTCCTATTCAGTATAGTTCTGGAAACATTAGCTGGAGCAATTAGACAAGAGAAAGAAATAAAAGAAATAAATACAGGAAAGGAAGAAGTTAAACTATCATTATTTGGAGATAACATGATACTCTATATAGAAGACCCCAAAAATTCCTCCAAAAGACTTCTTGATTAATAAGCAAATTCAGTTATGTAGCTGGACACAAAGTCAACACTCAAAAATCAACAACATATCTGTACACAAATAAAAAACTTGCTGAGAGAGAAATCAGGGAAACCAAACCTTTCACAATAGTATCAAAAAATGAAATAGTTAGAAATCAATCTAATAAAGTAAAAAATCTTTACATCAAAAACTACAGTACTCTACTCTGAAAAAAGGAGATCAAATGGCAAGACATCCCTTGCTTGTGGTAGGAAGAACCAACATAGCAAAAATGGCCGTACTTCCAAAATTGTCCTACAGATTTAATGTAATCCCAATCAAAATATCAATAGCATACCTCACAAAACTAGAGAAAACATTTCTTAATTTCATTTGGAACCAGAAGAGACCCAGAATAGCAAAAACAATTTGGGGCAACAAAGGCAAGGCAGCAGGCATCACAATCCCTGACTTGAAACTATACTACAGAGCCACTGTAAGAAGAACAGCATGGAATTGGCAAAAAAGAAAGACCCAAGGATCAATGGAACATATTAGAAGATGCAGAAATAACTCCAAACATATTCAGCCACCTTATCTTTGACAAAGGGGCCAAACACCTTCACTGGAAGAAAGATAGCCTCTTTCATAAATGGTGCTGCCCATAAAAAATGAGAAATTAGAGACATTCATAGCTAAATGGATGCACATTGAGGCCATACTCTTAAGTGAAATAAATAGGACACACGTGTGTAAATACCAAATAGTTTCTCTAGTGTGAGAAACTGAAAGTCTAAATAAGTACTAAAAGGTAAAATAGATAATGTGAAATAGGAAGAAAAGGGCCAAAGGGGAATGAGAAGTGGGAGGGGTAGGGGAAAGGAAAGAAGGAAATGGAATTAATATGAGAAAAAGGAAAAATGAAAACAAAGTCTTTGTAAATAGGGAGGGGTGGAGGGGTTGAAGAGAGGGCAGGGGAACGGGGGAAAAAGAAGAACCAAGAGAGATTATGTAAAGGTGCAAATTTCCAATGATGAATGTCATCATATTGTATACCTAAAATGTACCAATAAAATTAATTTTTAAAAATGATGGTGGAAAAACTGGTTATCAACATGCTGAAATCTAAAACCAAACCCATGTCTCTCACCATGCATTAAACTAAAATCAAAATGAATCAAAGATCTAAATATTAAAATAGAAACACCAAATCTTCTGGAAGAGAAAATAGGTAGAACTCTTAAAGGGATAGATATAGGCAAAGACTTTGTGAAGAAAACCCTGATCATGCAGAAAATATTACAAGGAATCAACAATTAGGATCTCATCTTATTAAAAAGCTCTGCACAGCAAAAGAAATCACCAACAGAGTGAAGAGACAACCACAAATGTGGGAAAAAATTTTTTCCAGCTGTTTCTCAGACAAAAGATTGATATCTAGATTGTATAAAGAACTGCAAAAAATCAACTCCCAAATTTAAAGATCCAGTACAAAAATGAGCATCTGAAATGAATAGACACATCTCAAATGTAGAAGTACAACAGCAAATAAATATATGAAAAAAATGTAGCATCACTGGTCATCTGAGAGCTGCAAACTAAAATAACACTGAGATTCTATCTCATTCCAGAAAGAATGGCTATTATCAATAAATCAACCAATAACAAATGCTGGTGGTATACCTAAAATGTACCAATAAAAGAATTTAAGCAAAAAAAAAAAATGTTGGTGGGGCTTTGGGGAAAAAAGAACCCTTCTCCACTGTTGGTGGGCATGCAGACTGGTGCAACCATGGAAATCAGTGTGGAGATTCTTCAAAGGACTAGGACTGGAAGTTTCATCGGACCCAGTGGTCCCCTTCTTGGTATCTTCCTGAAAGAATTAAAAGCATCATACTACAGTGATATATGCAGATGCATGTTTATAACAATACAATTTATAATAGCTGTATCTTGGAAACAGCCCAAATGCCCATCATCTGATGAATGGATAAAGAAGATGTTGTTTGTTTATACAACGGAGTACTACTCAGCCATAAAGAAGGATAAACTTGAGACATTTATAGCTATATGGATGCACCTTGAGACCATTCTCTTAAGTGAAATAAATTGGACACACATGTGTAAATACTGAATAGTTTCTCTGGTGTGAGTGACTGAATGTGTAAAAGAGGACCACAATGTACAATAGATAATGCGAAATAGGAAGAAAAAGTTCAAATGGGAAGGGACACAATGGAGGAGGGAGGTGAAAAGGAAGAAAGGGAAAGGGCCAAAAACCTAGAAAGGAAAGGTAAAATAGAAGCAGAGCTTTTGTAAAGTACGAGGGGAAGAAAGGTTGAAGCGGGGGAGGGGAATGGGAAAAAGTAAGAATTAAGATATATCACGTGCAGGCACAAATTCCATATGAGGAATGTGATCATTACATACAGCTAAATTGTACCAATAAACTTACTTTAAAAAAGAAAAAGAAAATTTAAGGCAGTGATTTATGGCACATACACGTTCTCAAAGCACTCAGATTTCTGGGAATTCCCTCTGGATCTAAGACTTTACTCATTAATTACCGAAAATATAGCAGTTCATACCAAATAATTACTTTGCAGATGTCTTTATTTGATGTGTGAGGAAGAAAATAATCACCAATACGTTTCACTCATTCATTTCATTACATGCTGTCCCTGTATAGGCCTTTCCATGCCCAGTGATATCTTATTGCATTTTATTTATGCCCTATTCAAAAAGAGAATTTGGGCAATATAATGTGTGTTTTGAGCAAAATGATAAAACTATCAGCTTTATATAATAACTAGTCTTAGTAGTATATCAAGGCATTTTGCCTCTGTGAATTATAATACCAAGATTACCCCATGTGGCATTCCTTTTTTAGTGGGCTTGTTTATAAAGCCTAAGCTGTTTGTGTTTGCTGAGGGGAGGAGATGAATAAGTTATTAGATCTGTATGGGAAAATCTTCACTCAGCAAAAAAAAAAATAGCCTATTTATGGGATAATCTTAAAGGGCAAGGTATTTTTCATTCTGACCTTTAATGGCACAGGGGAAAAAATCAATGTGGATGGTTTTTCATGGAGGAAAATGTAGATTTCACTTTGGTGCCAATTTGGAGGTGTGTTTGCATCTTTTCTCATTAGATTGAATTAAGGGCAATGAGTGTCTAATTTCACCTTTGTGCCAAGTCCTTAGCCATTTTCTCAGTCCTTTTTAAAAAAGAGTATCACTGGATGTGCTTTGAGATCTTGGCTATGAAAACACAACCCTGGTCTGTAGAGGGCACCAAGTGAAGGTCACCCAGGTCAAAACACAATGCTCCATTTCTAATGGCAGCGGAAAGCTAAGAAAACGGGTTTCTATTTGAAACCTAACCAGAAACCTGTGGCAGAGCTCACTAAGTATAATGGCTGCACATTTCTCCTAGATCAAACTCAATGCTTTTAAAACCTAATGTAGGTATTTCGATTGGAAGGGAATAAAGAGCTGAATGACATAAGCTAGAAGTCTCATTCATATACTTTTATGCATTGATTGTTATTTCTAAAATGAATTATTCATCAGCTTATTAGCAGAATAAAAATAAATAAGTCCATACTCAGATGGCGCTGTATTCTGTTGAATTAACTCAGCTATTTAAAGGTAGGTTTTTGCTGCTGCTGCTGCTACTGCTGCTACTGCTGAGGTTGTGGAGAAAACAGCATGCTTTCTCATTGCTATGGTAGCAGCAATTGGGGCAGACACATACACTTTTTTTACTCAATCTAGAAAGTAATTCAAATTGAGGCATGAAGCTAGAAGCATTAAAATATTTATTCCTCTATGACCTATGACTGTAGAATTTAAATGAACTTGTGAATCCAACAATAGGGGAATTGTTACACCAGTCTGGTCATTTTTTTGCATAGAATATTATGAAGTCATTAAAAATAATTATGAACACTATGCAAAAGCATGGAAAATGTTTATGGTATACTATTAATTAAAAATAACAGAAAATAAAGTTACTGCAGTTGCTATAATTCCAATAACATAAAGTATATATGTGTTCAAAGACTGAAAGAGGATATAGAAAAGCGATAAAAATATTTTTATGGTGGTTAAGATTAAAAGTAAATTTTTTCAACATTAGATTTATTTTAGTCCCTTTAAAATTATTAAAACATTTTGGGTAAGGGGAGAGACCTGAGTCAGCTAAATGAAGCATGAGTGAAATCAGTAACTTGACCTAAAAAAACCCAAAAAACAAACAAACAAACAAACAAACAATGCCCTGTTTCTCTCTTACACGTTTTAGCCTTGCAGTGTCTGGTGTAAGACTTACTTACCTGCTTTCACAACCAGACTCTACATGTCTAGGTAAGCCATCCAACCTCAGTTTTCTATCTTGAAATGGAGATGATGACCATATCTAATCTCATAAAATTGCTGTGAAAATTAATGCAGGTAAAGAGTGTGATATTTAGTAACTGTTCAATATAAGTTAAGTGTCATTATAATTTTAATAGAGCATGAATTCTTTCAGGATCTTGGGAATAAGGATACTGTAGGAAGCTTCTCTGTTTAATTTTGAATTACCAAAGTACCTTCATTTAGAGTGGGGGGGGGTGCAGCAGGAAGCGGGGGATAATTAAACGGAGGTGTCATTTGTAAAATGTCAGTGGTTTCCTACACATTTATAAACCAAGGATAATGTTGATGAATCAAAATAGTCAAGAAAACTTTTTGCAAGGCTAATTTAACCAAACGAATGACCTATGACAAGATAAATAAAAACAGAAATCTTTTTATACTCCATTTGGGAGTTGCCGAATAAAATTACAGATGCAAATTTTGCTCACAGAAAATACATCAATCCACTCTGGTTTCATTTCACACTGCCTCTCCCTCCTCAAATCACCACCATATGTGGCCTTTTGTAATGACATTGATTAACTTCTGAAAATGTGTGGCTCAGTTGCTAGGCCCAGGTTCACGTCAGCATTTAGGGTCAAAGCAACTAGATGATGGTGCAAAGCTGAACGCTAGAGATGTTTCTTTCTCAGTGATTGAGCATCTGGTTTTTTCCAAGGTTCCCATCACCAGCTCATTTTCTCCTGGGTTTGTAGGCCACAATGCTCAGGTCCGGGGTAATTTGGAACATAAAGCCATTTGTCTCCCTTTCTCAAAGGGCAGGCTTCAGACCACTAAACTTCTTACATCTCCAGAGAGAAAGACAATGCATTATTTTAGACTAGTGACATATACCACTTACTTAAAAGACTTTAGTGAGCAAGGGGTGTGTGTATTGGTATGTGTGTAGGGAAAAGCAAGAGGATGACATGGGAAATACAAGGAATTACATATACCTGTATACCATGTTTTACCTCCTGGAAGGGTGAAAAATCTAAAGAGTTTAGTAACGCTCTTGATAAGGCTGTAGGGAGCCAGGCACTTCTGATGTAAGCATAAATTGGTATGACACACATGAGGGCATTTTGGCAATAAATATAAAATTATGAATGTGGATACCCTTCCAGGCAGCTGGAGAGTTGCTTAGTTGGCCCCCTCATCCTGATAGTGACTTACCCACTCTCAGGCACTGACTGCTTAGCCCCCTCAAAGCAGCCTTATCTTGGGGTTGGGGTTCCACATGTTCATTCCTCCTGTAGCTTTCTCCTTCAAGAACTTGTTTCTATCCACACACCAGTGGTGTCTCTTTGGGAGGCCCTGCAAGCAGGCATGTGGAAGCTGCTGCTGGACTCCTCTTTTGTGATGCCCAGAAGTACCTGGAGATAAGTGTCACACAGAGGAGGGGTGGTGTGGATTATCATGCAGTCTCCAGGGTGTGGCCACAGTGGAGCTGAAGCTCAGCAGAACAGGATGTGGCTGTTTCTCTCTGTAGACATTTTTGGCCTACCTTACCCAGCTTCAAAAAATTTACATTTGTCACAGAAAAACTTACTGAAATATTCATTGCTCCCCTTGCTCCCTACAGAGGAGACACCAGATTGACACAGAGCTAACATTCTCTTTTCAACTTCTAGAAATTTCTAGACTTCTAGTTTCACGGTATGGTCATGGCTTTTATTTCTTCTACCTCTTAAGAAGTTTTAGGCACTTCTTACACATCCCAGTCCTTGATCACTTGTACCATCGGAGAGGAATTGTCTGGATATCCTGAAAGGAAATAAATGGAGTCCGGTGGAGAGCTTCTGGACGGAAAGAAGGGATGATTCATAAGGGTAGCAGGAACTTCCAGGACTTGAGGAAGGATGTAGGGCTGAGTGGCATAGGTTAGAGGAAACTCAGAAGGCCAGAGTTTTTACAGGGTGAGTGGTTGTTTTAGCTGGATTAAATGAACTGGGCAATATCATATCTAAGTGAAATGCAAAGAGTAACTGTTCCATTTCTTGGGCAGGGGTAAATGAATTTAGTAGGTTTCTGGGAGTTCTCAAGGCACAAGGATTTCTGCTTCTTGGGTCCTAAGCCCCTTTACCAGTCTCCCTTTACCAGCTTTCCTGGGAGTGTTACTGCAAGGGGCCCAAGGGTGGTAATCACCCTGAAGGACAAAGACAACTGTTCCACACACTAGATGCCATCTGAGAGGAAGCTCTGGGTTTCCTGTGGGCTGTGTGTCCAGTGTAAAGCTGCCTATTGGGCAGATTGGTGTCTGAGAGGCTGAACTCATTCCATTTTTGACTTTAAGATTATTTTAGTCCTCATTGAGTTTTTCACAAAATATTTTTGGAGTAATATTTTTGGAGTACTAGGCGCTATTGCTGATGTCAGGGTCCAGGCTATCTACATAAATTGTGGGGCCCCATATGAATTAAGAATGTGGAGTGGCTTGTTCAAAAAGCAAGAAAAAATTCTACTAATGATACTAAAATATAAACTTTTTTCCTGTGGTCTCTCAACTTCTAATATACTTAATTTGCTACTTAATGTTTCAACCAAATAAACGTTAAATTTTGAGTTTTACCATGAAGTTTTATTTATTGTTATATTTCTCAATTCTAGCCTTAGATACAAACATAAGAGCATATAACTCATATGCAGAATCACCAAAATCACACAATTTGCATTCCACAGCTCATGTATATGTCTATATTTCAGTTTTTACCAGAAAAGTGGAAATGCTTCACAAAAGTAACTCATTGTTTTTATTTTACTTCCTGATATGCTTCCATTCGTGGAACACTACCTTCAGTTTATCAATGAAGAAGAACTAAAATTAAGAGGACTGTGAATTGTTGTACCTCTCTGTTTCCGTCATCATTTTCCACACAAGTAGTTAGCTAATACAGGAAGGTACCATGAGTTAAGAAAGGACAATAAGGTTTATGTTTGTGTTTTATGACTTCTGTAACAAAGTAACCCAAGTTTGTTGGCTTAAAATAACATAGACTTATTATCTTATTATTCTGGAGATCAGAAGTCTGTACTAGGTCTCACTAGGCTGAGATCAAGGTGTTGGCAAGTCTGCCTTCCTTCTGGAGGGTAGAGAGAAGAATCGATTCCTGTTCATTTTCCAGCTCTCAGATCCACCCCCACTCATTTCTTAGGGCTCATTTCTCCATCCTCAAAGCCAGCAAAGTCAAGCCAAGTGCTACCCTTGCTGCCATCTCTCCAGTTATTTCTCTTGTTTTCTCCCACAAGGATGCTTACATTGAGTACATTTAAATAATTCACAACAATCTCTCCATCCCAGTGTTCGCTAATAAGCACTCTTGATTATCCTTGTTCCCAGGTAGTAGGATGCAGATATCTTTGTCGGGGAGGTTATCATTCTGGATTCCTTACCACTGGATTCCTTAGCGCCTCTTACTTCTTAAAATGTCATTGGCTTTGTTTTGTATTCAAAGCAAGTTCTAGTTAAAGTGGAAAGGAAAGTTTGGCTTCTTGGAACTGTAAGTATCTCCACTAACTCTTCGATGAACATAATACATCTACCTTGTACCCACTTCTAGTAAAATCCAACATCCATGCACTGTGGATATGCCAGAATTCTATATTTATGGACTCATAATCACTCTACAAGCATAAGAGAGCTAGGAAAGGTGGACTACATATTTCAGGTCTCTCTGCTATTAAAGCATAATTTCCAACTAACCCAGTATACATTATGTACCAATCACAAATTAAAAACTAAAATCATCAAGGATTTCAAGATGGTAACAGCAAAACTTTACACCAGATTAAGGACTCTTCTGCATGTGAAGCCCTGTAAGACTGCACAGTTCAGACTCCATGAACCCAGTCCTGGCTTCATACACTCTAGTGGCATTACTTAAATCCTGCTTTCCAAAAGTTGATGTTGAAAACAGGAAGGTGTGAATACATTAACAACACAAACACAGTTATGATTGCCACAGATTTCTTAATCATCCATTTCACTCACCAACAAAGATATACACATACCTTCCCATGATTATTCATATTTACCATAATTGACTCAAATGGCCTACCTATGAAAAAGGAGGAGAAATGGTTTTTTGCGTGTGTGTGATATGGTACAGTATCTCTTTTCAAGTACAGTTGGGACTTGTTTGGTTAAGGAAAAGTTTCAAATGAAAAATGTTTTCATTTTTTATATTTTTTTACAAATTTAAAAATTTTAAACTATGCCTATTTATGGGGCATAGTGTGATTTTTTTATACACATATACATACAATATGTGAGGATTAACTGAGGATAACTAGTATTTTCATTTCTTTAAACATTTACCATTTCTTTGTATCAAGAACCTTCAAACTCTTCTCTTCTAATTCTTTACAAAATGTATAATATACTGTTATAAATTATAGTCATCCTACTATGCTGTAGAATACTAGTACTTACTCCTTCCATCAAATTGTATGGAAATCATCTTTAAAATAAATAATCTAAACTCTCTAAATCTGCATTCCTTGATATAGGGCAATAACTGGCCCTTTGTATGCAGAAACTCTCATTGAAATTCTGTATTTTTCTTATATGAATCACACTCATGATGCATAATCAATTATTTCTGGTTCCAGTTTCTTTGAAGTGCTGCAAGATACTTTACAGATATTCATGGGCACCTAAATACAATATTGGTCCAATCTGACTTCAGAATCTTCCTAATTTTATAATCCTTTCCCCAAACATTTATTGTTCTGCACATATAAATCAACAATATATTTTATTTTATGATTAGCCTTTAGGAAGTCTGTTGTGGCTTGTGCGTAGAGGTTCCCCCAAAAGTTTCATGCAGTCTTTTTCCAAGGAAGCTAAATCTGGAATGTGTGATGCTAGGGTTAAGGGCGTGTGAATATTAAACCACCACAGCATGTGAGGGATTGGTTTGGCACTACCTTAATCCTGGTAGTCTGAATAAGATAAAAGGAGCAGAAAGACACTGTTAAAGCCTCTTGTTGCCTTTTCTACCTTGTGTGCACCATGTTGTTTCTCCACTGTGAGGCCTGTCTGCCATCCACCCTGCCTTGGAGCCAGTGGATTATGGACTGAAACCTCTACAAACTATAAGCCAAATAAACCTTTTTCTCTTTAACTTTGGGTGTCAGATATTTTGTCTCAGCAACAAGAGAAAAGCAACTAACACATAGTCTTTTCAAAGCATTCATTTGTGTTGTCAAGGCATGAAAAACTTTTCACTGAAACTAGAGACATTTATAGCTAAGTGGATGCACACTGAGGCCATACTCTTCAGTGAAATAAATAGGACACACATGTGTAAATACCAAATAGTTTCTCTGGTGTGAGAAACTAAAAGTGTAAATAGGAATCAAAATGTATAATTGATATTGTGAAATAGGCAGAAAATATCTAAAGGAATAGGGGAAGTGGGAAGGGAAGGGGAAAGGAAAGAAGGAAAAAAATACGAGAAAAAGAAAAACATGGAAATGAAGTCTTTTTAAATAGGGAAGGATGGAGGGGGTGAAGGGAGGCCAGGAGAATGGGGAAAAAGTAAGAACCAAGATACATCATGTAAAGGTACAAGATCCCAATGAGGAATGTAACTGTATTGTATACCTAAAATGTACCAATAAACTAAATGGAGAAAAAAAGAATTTACATTTCATTGCTTTATATAATAGTCAATTAATATTCTAATTACAACTGGCATAATTACAACTGACATAAGTATTTAATCAAATTATATGATTTGCTAAGTACAACTGCCACATAAGGTTTATGAGCTAAAGTAACTGACTTTGGAAAGGAAATGAGTTCAGTGCCAAGCGAGGTATCTGCTGAATGGCAGAGACAGCTCAATATCCGCGACCTCTCACAGCAGGTTTTACCGAACCTGTGTCAGACCAGCATGTCTTACACAGAGAACAGAAAACACCATTTGATTTGCACACATGATTCAAAGGAAACTGGTTTCCCAATATTTCTATTTCAAAGTAGTGCCTTCCAAAGATTTTATTTCTTAATTTTTTATACAGAATTCAGAGGTGCTAAAGGAGCCTCCCTATTTATACATTGCCTTTTCAGGTGTCATTTCTTCTACTAAGCTGTGCTCCCCTTCCCGTGTAGAGTGAGCTACTCCCTCAGCTCTGTCCTCCTAAATAGCCTGACACAGCACTGATCACGGAGAGTTGAACTACGTGTCTTTCTGTCTCACTCCCTACTTAGAAGATGCTCCATAAATATTCCTGGACTTGTCGGGTCTCAAAACATGGAGTTGTGCTCTGAGATTCTCCTTGCTTAGTTATGTAACCTGACATTATTGAATAACTTGATTATGTCATCTATCATTCTTTGAATTGAATCTTCACTCTTGCTAATCAATATTTTTTAAACCTCTTTGTGTATACACAGTGCTTACAGAAGTGCCTACATGAAAAGTTGTTTATGTCCTTGTGTTACTATTTTTTCACTAATATATAAATTTTTGTCTTAAGTGTCTTTTTGAATATATTCTTACATTCGATCAATATTTTATGTCTTTGGGGATTGATTTGTAAGCATAAATTCAATTGTTAGCTTTCTGTTACCCTAAGCCCTCAATAGTTATTATTGGGAGCTATTATTACAGCAGCCATTGCAAAGCTTTTCAAAATAAATGATCGTTTCAGTGATCATTTTTTATTTTGGTAAGAAAAGAACAAAAAGTAATATTACAAATTGGAAAAACTGAAGGAAAGTGGCATATTCACCTTGCAAGTAGTACATAATGAATTTAAAACTGGCTGGAAGAAAAATTTCAAGTGATTTTTTTTTCATTGTTAGGTCCTGATTTCCACAAGCTTAGATCTTTCCTTTGTATTATGCAAAACAAAGACAAAACCACGTGAACTCTTTAATTTTAGTATCAATATTTGTATTTTTTTAAATTTTTTTTATTTTTTAGTTTTTTGGTACTGGGGATCAAACTCGGGTCCTTGCACTTGCGCAGCAGGCAGTGAAACCACTGAACTAAATCCCCGGCCCCACTATCAATACTTTTAAACTTCAGTATCAATATTATGAGAAGAGCTAACAACTGTAATTTGAGCTGTGCCCTAGTCTAGAAATATCCATGTCACTGATTGCATTCCATGGTGATGAGGTTCAGGACACACTTGGTCCTCACACACAGTGTGTTGTCAGTTTTCTATCACTGTAACAAATATCTGAGATAAGCACTTTATACAGAGAAGATGTGCACTTTGGCTCACCATTTGGGAAGCGTTAGTTCACGATCAGTTACCCCATGCTTTTGGGTCTGCAGTGAAGCAACACATAATGGTGTGGTCACACAGTGGATCAAAACTGGTCACCTCAGTGCCAGGAAACAAAAGAGAAAATGAGGAAGAGGTCAGGGTCCCACTACCCCATTTCAGGGTATGCCCACCATGACCTGGAGATCTCTTACTAGGCTTTACCTCTTAAAGGTTCTACCACTCCCAACAGCACCACTCTGGGATTTAACCTTTTTAACACACACATCTTTGAGGATACTTGCGGACCACTGTACTGTGTAACATCCTTCACACACCAAATTTGAACCACCCTCGGACTGTCTGTGCATCTTACCCAGGCTGGTTCTTCACTCTCCTGGCATTACGACGTAACTTGATTTATTCCTCCGTCTTAACCACATTCCATGTTCCTCAGCTTGGTAATACTACCCCAACAACATTTTCTTAATTTATTTTCCCAATAGAATTTAGGTACCACAAATCCTTATAAGAATAAAATTTGTGCCCTAATCATCAAGCTGCACAATCACATGGTAGGCTTAGGAACTGCAAGAACTCTTGGGTGGTTTTGAGCTCTTATCATCTGATGTTGACATCAGCTCAGAAGACAAACCTGTAAGACAAGACATCAAGTAGAAAGGCCAAAAAGGGTGACTTGACCTAGGTTAGGCAAGTGACAGGAAGACATGGGAGCCAAGAGGGAGGACAAGTTCCAATGATGAGAATAGCCACTAAGACGCCTCTTGTTGTTCATACTGAACATAGCTATTTTGACATTAGCTTGGAATAGTCTTCATATCTTCAAGTCCTAAACGTGGATTAAACCAATATAAGTCATGTAGAGTTAAATCATGCTTAGTCCAAAAACCCAAGGGACCATACATGTAGACCATATAATTAACTTTATTCTATAGGGCAAAACAAACACTGAATAAAAAGAAGTCAATTCTTAATTTTCAATTCTTAATTGGTGGCAACTTGTTACTTTTGTCTTTTTTGATAAGCAATTATGAGGATTACTTCATGTTGTAAAAATAAAACTTTTCTGCAGTTTTAATAGGTTAAAGTTGCACAAATGAATCTCTGTAGTAGGTTTCTCTCTGAGTGTTATTGGTTTCATATATTCATAACTGTTTTAAAATCCATGTTTGGCACAAGTAAAAGAAATATGTATCCTGATATATACTATGGGAGCATTGTGTACCTAGATATAAAACATTCAAGTCAAGAGAATGATGGGGTGCAGGTGGGGTGGAAGCTGTGTGGATATTAATGAACCTTATTTTTTCTCACTACTTGTTAAGAACAAGAATTAAAATTGTCCTTCTGCCTGGATAGCCTAATGGCAGTGTTATGTCACAGCTGCTTTGAACTGCATGCTATCTTAGCCTTCTTGGATATCTATACTCTTACTAGGTTTTTCTACTCTTCCACTTTTGTCAAAACTCAAAACTTTTAGCACTCTTATTACATTAATTATCTGAACTGTCCTTTCATGGGTGCATGAGAGAAGGTACTGTTGGACAGGGCCACCAACTCTATTTCTGTTTGACAGACACCAGGCTTTCCATACTATACCTAGAAAAGTGCTAAGCAAAATGGAATGAATTGGCCTACATGAAAAGGGTATACCAGATATCAAATCAAAGTGGCAGTTGAGAATCTTCGCATCTAAATTCCATGAAATGATAAAAGGGTGCTTAAAAATGACAAAATACAACACTCTTGGAGGCTGAGGCACGAGAATCTCAAGTTTGAGCCCAGTCTAACCAACTTAATGACTTAGCAACACTCTGTTTCCAAATAAAAAACTTTTCAAAAGGGCTGTGGATGTAACTCAATACAAAAGCCCTGGATTCAATTCCCAGTACTGGAAAAAAAGAAAAAAGAAGACAAAACAAGTTTGTAATTGTTCAGGAAATCAGGAATAAGAGGACAAAAACTCCTGAAAGATAGCCAAGATGTAGTATAAACAGTGAAAGCTTAGCAAACTTTACAAAGATAAACATATGAGGGTACGATAAGTTTGAGGACAATCAGAATTTTTAAAAAATGAAGACAAGAAAGTAGAGAAAATTTCAAGGCAGTAATTAGGGTAAATAGATGGAGATGTACATCCAAAAGCAGTCACCCATTTTCCCCTTCATGCTTTCACCAATTTATATTAAACATTGAGCAGCTGACATATATACAACAGGCAACAGCAGTAAATATGGGCACTGAGGCCAAGGAGAGACAGCTGTGCTCCAAGAAGTAATTGCTGAAAAACTCATATGCTAAAGACAATGGGCTAGAATCAATCCTAAAATAAGTGTGCACACACATCCACACCTATATGTCTACATATATCTACATCGATCTGCCCATTGGCATAAATATGTGCATATATATCCTGAATCAAGTATATCACTTAATGAGGATACACTAGAACCATTCCCTCCAAGATCAGGGACAAAGCAAGAGTTCACACAAACTTTATTACCATCTAATTTCATGTTATAGTTGTTATTTAATGCAACCAGGCAAGATAAAACTACTATAGCTATGAGAATAAATAAATTATATTTTCAGATGACTGGATATTACACCTGGAAAATGTTAGATAATGATAAAATTGATTCATACAATGAAGTCAGATATAATAGTCTCATAAAAATTAATAGATATCATACATACAATATCTAAATGGAAGAACTAATGGAAGAAAATCTCAATTTATAATAGAAGGAAAAAGAACTTAGCAGAAATAAGCCACAAAAACTTGGAAATAAACTCATGAGATCTCTATAAAAAACACTGAGAGACATAAAGCACCCCTTAGCACCTTATTCTATGTGAACATTCCAGGATCATCAAGATACCAATTCTCCCTGAGTTAAAATACCAAGCTTTTTTCTAGTGCTGAGAAGTTGAGAATTAAGTCTGTATGGAATAATTAAAATGCAGGAATAGAAGGAGGAATGCTGAAACAGAAGAGCTGGGAAAGGGGCCTACCTCTATCAGATATTAAAATATCATAAAGCTACAATTATTAAAACAGTGCAATAGTGCCCGGAGAAATGACCAAACCAATGTGATAGAAAGTCTAGAAGTAGAATCAATATTGTATGAAACTTGGGCAAGGGATTTAGCTCAGTGGTTCCACCACCTGCCTCACAAGCACAAGGTCCCGAGTTCAATCCCCAATACCAAAATAATTGTGTGAAACTTGAGTAAATGATGAAAATGACATTTTATAATATTGAAGCAAAGATAGATTATTAAAATGGTATTGGGACAATTGGATAGATATTTTAAAAGGACAGAGTTAAATTCATTTCTTACTCCATATGCAAGAATAGAATTTAAAATGAACAACAATCTGCATGCAAAAAGAGAAAACTATAAATAATACGAGAAAATATAAATGGATCCCTTTATAATTCTGTGCACAGACTTCCTAACCATGATTCAAACTGCAATTGCAATATTGAAAATTTTAACTGTATACTTTTAAAAAAATATGGCAAAAAATACCCAAACAAAACATAAAGAAACAAAAAACCACTACAGCAAAGTCAAAGGGAAAATGACAAATCTTTCTTTTCCTTTCTTTTTCCTTCTTTCCTTTTCTCTGTCGCTGTCTCTCTGTCTCATTCTCTCAGTCTCTCTCTCTCTCTCTCTCTCTCTCTCTCTATATATATATATATATATATATAAAGAGATAGATAGATAGATATATCTTTGTCTCTCTCTCTCTCTCTCAATGCTAGAGATTGAATCCAAGATCTCACATGTGCTGGGCAAGTCCTGTACCACTGAGCTACATCCATCCCTACCCCGTTTTTGGCTGGTTGTTTGTTTTGAGATAAGGTCTCACTAAGTTGCCCAGGCTGGTCTTGAACTTGCGATGATCTTCCTACCTTAGCCTCTCCAGTAGCTAGGATCATCAAATGCCTTTTAAATATATGAAAAGATACTCAAATTAACTCATAATAGAGAGATTAAAATTCAAACTATACTCAGATACTCTTTCTCACCCAAGAGATTCAAAAAGTTAAAAATATTGACAATATGTTCTATTAGAGAGACTATAAAACAAGAACTTTTGTAGACTGATTGTTGGCAGAAATGAAAAATGACACAATTCTAATAGATTTGACAATATCTACAAAGCTACATACACATTTACATTTTTGAGCCCAAAATTTTACTCCTTGGAATTTTCTGTACAAATACACGTCAAAGAATATGAAAATACATTTGCACATGATCATTCATTGCAGAATTCCTTGTAATTGCAAAATATTAGAAGTTCCTAAATACCCAAACAGGAGATGGATTAAATAAACTATTGTGCATGTACGTGTTAATATGCTATGCAGCTATAAAGTAGAATGAGAAAAATCTCTATGAATTGATATGGAGTATCTTCCCAGACATATTATCAGCTAAGTTAGATAGAAATTAACAGGCACTCAGAGAGGGTTAGGGCCTGCAAAGGAGTCAGTGCAAAACTAGGACTTTGAACCAAGGATGAACTTCTTGGGCAGCATGAAATACAGCCCCCTTCCTACTAAGTGAGTGCAGCCCCTCTCTACTAAGTTCCTCAGTTCTGAGGAACTTAAAATGCAAAATAATCCGTTTTTTTCTCTAAAATCCCAGTTTCCTTTAAACACTACATGTTGAAGAATTGGGTTGGAGAGAGTAAGTTTCAATTGGCCATTTCAAATCTGCAGAGCCACCTGTGATAGGTGGCCACTAGATATGTGAGCAGTTCTTGTGCTCTGCTTATCCATAATTAGCTCGATCAACAGGCCATGAGGCCACCCACTTAGGACCCTTCCTGGAAACCAAGGACTTCCCCTTGTCCTTCTCCTCTTCCTCCTCCTCCTTCTTCTCCTTCTCCTTCTCCTCCTCCTTCTTCCCTCCCCTTCTCCTTCTCTATTTCTTTCCTCTCCTTTTCCTTCCCCTTCCCTTTCTCCTTCCCTTTCTCCTTCACCTTCTTCTCCTTCCAATAAGAGCTTTCCCAACTTCCTCCTTTTGGTTTACAACTTCATCTGTTGACCCTGTGAAATCATGAGCTCAGTACATACCATAACAATATTATTAATTGAATAAAACAAAGTGGGGGAAACACTTAAAGGAAGGGAGAATGAAGGGTGGGGAATGGCTGGCCAATGCTCCACTTAGAAGTAAGAAGTTCTGGTATACTATTGTACATAGGGAATCTAGAAATAACAATTATGTACTATATATTTCAAAAAGCTAGAAGAAAGGATTGTGAATGTTTTCACCAGGAAGAAATGATGTTTGAGGAAATAGATAATTTTAAACTGATTTAAACATTACACAGTGCATACATGTATGGAGCTATCACATGGAGGACCAATAATATGTATAATTTTTAATTTTTATGTCAATAAAAGTAAATTTTAAAATGCTCTACATCTTGACATTAATAAGTTTTGCAATAAAAGATATTTTGTAAAAGAATAAAGAGAATTAATGAGAAGAAAGGCATTGTTTTACAGTTTTTAAATCTCTTTGCTGGCTTAGCAGAAGAAAGCTAGCATCCCAAGTCTTCTGTGCTCCATCTGCTTCCATCTGTTGTTCTGGTTGAAGTATATGAAGAACCCAGGCTCACATAGATATCTAGCTGGAAGAGGGAAGAGTGTAATATCACATACTGTGTATTCTCTTTAGATATTGCACAAAAGTGTTAGATTCTTAAAGATTGTTGCTGTGTGAAATCTAATATCACATCAATGAACTTTTTGTGCTTTTACATTAAAATCAATTGGTCCTTCAAAAACAAGTCAATAAAAGGAGGAGAAACACAAAAAATGTCATTTCGCTTAGTTTTTATACAAGTACAAAAAGATTAAATAAAAATAAATAAAATTTACTAGCTCCAGAAATGGCTGTCACATGTTGAATTGTGTTCCCCCAAAATTCATATATTAAAATCCTAGCTAAACTGAATCTCAGAATGTGATCTTATTTGGAGATATGCTCTTTATAGAGTCAATCAAATTAAAATGACATCATTGGTATGGGCTCTGATTCGGAGTAACTTGTGTCCTTTGAGAGGGGATATTGAAATACAAAGACAAGCATAGAGGGAAGACGGTATGAAGACCCATGGAAAAATGGTTACAAATAAGCCAAGGAAAGAAGATACTGGAATAGATACTTCCCTCAGAGCCCTCAGAAGAAATTAACCCTGCAAACACCTCAGTTTAAGATTTCCAGCCTCCAAAACCATAAAACAATATGTTTCTAGTGGTCAAGCCAGTCAGTCTTTGTTGCAGCAGCTGTAGGAAACTGACACAGGGGTGATGGTGATGGTAAGGAGGACAGGGCAAGTTCTGGGTTATCTATTATTGCTTAACAAGCTGTGCTTTTCATCAGATATCTGAGATAATCAACTTGCAAAGAGAAAAAGTATGTTTTGGCTCACAGTTTGAGAGCATTCAGTTCATTGTGGGCTGACTGTGTTGATTTCAGTCCTGTAACAAGATAGTTCATCAAGGCAGGGACATATGACAGTGGAAAACCAAACCTTACAGTCAGGTGCAAACAGTGATATGGAGGTAGGAAGAGACTGAGGTCCCCTAATCCTTCTTCAAGGTGCTCTCAAAATGACCCAAGACCTCCCATTAGGCTCAGCTCTTAAAGGTTCCACCACTTCCCCATAGCACCAGGCTAGGGACTGAGCGTTTAACACATGGCCTTTGGAGAGTTTTCCAGGTCCAAACAACAGTACAATCCTTGCCTAAATTAGTGGAGTAATAACATTATTTTATTTGATGAGTCACCATTCATCTATACTCCACAGTATCTGAAGCCTCAAATGGGATGGCTTGAAAGGCTGGAGGACTGAGAAATTTAACTGTGGCCATATGCCTGGGTATTCTTCAAGGGACATTTGTAGGAGCAGGTGTGTCCACAATGGCTTCTTCACTCACATGTCTAGAACCTGTAAATTGATGGTTGAAGTAGCTGAAGACTGGTAGCATTATAATCTCTCTCTCTCTCTCTCTCTCTCTCTCTCTCCCTCCCTCTCCCTCTCCCTCTCCCTCTCCCTCTCCCCTAACCCTAACCTAGGACCTTCACACTGAGCAACATCCTCAGCCTTATTTTGTATTTTTGATTTCAAGACCGGGTCTGACTAAGGAACTATGTTCCCTAAGCTAGGTTTGAACTTGTAACCCTCCTGCCTCAGCCACCCAGATCACAGCAGTTATAGGCATGCACCACTGCTCTCAGTCACTATTCTCTTTTTGTAGTTAGTTTGGACTTCCTCACAATGTGGACGTTTCTAAGGGGCTCAACTTACTACACATGACTAGCTTCTCTTAAAATAAGCACTTCAGGGGCAGGCCAAAATTGGCACTGCATTATTTCCACTGTATTATATTGATCTGGGGAGTCACTTGTAGCTTATTGTATTGGTCAGTGTTACACCCAGTGAGAGAGAACCAACCAGAGACCGATATTAAATCCACACAGGAGTTTATTACTGTCAGGGACCCGAGCCAAGCATCGGACTCGGGAGCCTCGACTGAGGGTTGACAAACATGTTTTACACACCTTTGAGCCCAACAGTTCCTAGGTCCCCCTATGGGATAGAACTAGTAAAGCAAGCAAAAGGCACAGAAGCAGAACATCCTGCTGTTAGAACATTTGTAAAACAAGAGTTGATTAATTGTTATTTCTAAAGAGACTTTCTAAGGGGAAGTTTTTAAGCTTCCTTCTTCTGAGTTCATCTAAAGGGCAGGCAGGTGGGTCAAGTAGCAATATGGAGTCTGTCTTGCTAACTAGGGTCCTTCAGTCAGCACCAACCTAAATTCAAGGGAGTAGAGAAATACATTCAATCTGGATGAGAGAATAGCAAAGCTGCATTTCAGAAGAGCATGTAGGGTAGAAGATGTGATTGCCTTTATGAAATACAATAAGCCACATGGTACAAGAGATACAGCTATAGATAACGTGTCTCTGAAAATACCTTCTTTATGGTTTTGGTTTCAAGAAGGATTTTAATGATCTAGAACATGGGTCAGCAAACACCAGCCTTCAGACAAGATATAGGCTGTGGTATATTTTTGTAAATAAAGTTTTATTGGAACTCAGTCTGCACATTTGTTTATGTACAATCTTCAGGTATTATCCTTTAAAACCAGCAGAGTTGAGTAGTAGGAAAAAGACTGCATGGTCCACGAAATCTGACCTTTATTATCTGACCTTTCACAGAAAAAATATTTGATGATCCCTCTCACTAGAAAGTCAAAGTTAATTAATTAATTAATTAGTTAATCCACAGAGTTAACCAAAAAAACCCCCAAAAATTGAAGCTGCATGCAAACAGTAACAAATGAATCTACCTGTTATTCAAATGAATAACTACATGGAAAGAAAGGAAAACAACCGAGTAAGTACCTATTGAACTTAGTATTCCTTAGTATCCCTATTGACTGTATCCCTTCAGTGTAGGGAGATAACAGTATTCCAAATAATTTTTAACTCTTTACGTCAGTTTGATTCTTTGTAATAATATTGATGCGGAAATTCTGAAGCTAAGTTCTAGGTATTGTAGAAGTGGGCAGGTGAACAAGTGACTGTGAAAGTATTGATGGTATTGGTCATCACTGCAGAAAAAATAGCTACAAAATGGAAAGGAGGAAGGCAAAGAAGAGCCCTGTGGGGCTTGGCTAAAGCTACACGCATCCTTGTGAATCAATAGCTACATCTGCATCTATATCTAATATATCTCCTAGCTTTATCTCCTGATAGACCTAGGATCAATGACACTTGACAACCCAGTATCAAGGAGCCTATGTAGTGCCTGCATATTAGTCCCCAAATGTCATTTTCTATTAAAGCTAACAAGGGCTTCTTGGAGGAATAGCAAATTCCAGAATGGAACTACAGTAGTTACAAAATGAGGCTAAAATATCTTCTTGTTCCAGAAATTGAGGTAGTGCTCAGTGAATAAGTAAGCAAACCTGCGTATCAAAAGGGCACAGGACTGTGTTCTGCAGAAACTATTAAATCTATCATAAACAAGGAAAGTCTGAGAAACCATCACAGAGTAGAAGGGCTAAGGAGACATGGCAACTATATTTAATGTAGTATCCCAATGGGATTCTGGAACAGAAAAATCAGGAGAAAACTAGTGAAAATCAAATAAATCATGGAGTTTAGTTAGCAGTAAGGTACAACCACTGGATACTTAGTTGTTGCAAATGAGCCATAGTAATATAAGATGTCAATAGTAGGGAAAAATAAGTTCAAGATGTACAGGAATTCTCTGTTATCTTTTGCAACTTTACTGTAAAATTGTTCTAAAATTACAAGTTTTTAAAAATGAGCCTTAGAAATACCTAAAAGCTCCCACTGGGAAAATCTAGAACTGGATAGTACTGCAGTATAACCTGATAAATAAAACTGGAATTCACCAGTCTGCACTGATAGTATTTTAGTTACAAAAGAAAAGCATTTTCTTTCTATAAAAGGCCAGCCAATAGTGTGAAGGGAGCATGAGTTAGAAAATCACTACTTTCCAATCATCAGTTAGGACTGTTTCCCATGAAAATTATCAAGTGGTACTAAAAATCCATTAAAGTTGAAGTTTAATAAAACTGCATTATTTTCATGGTCTTTTGTGTCTCCCTAGGGATAGCTCATTGTGTTCAAGAGTGCAAAATTTTACAATGAATAAAGACCCAAGAAATATCATAGGTGGATGATCAAAGTTGCATCTCTGAGGAGGGAAGATGAACATACCATGCATCCAGATAAGATACCTTGATAAGGACACATAAACTTAAGTAGCATTCCAACCATGAACAGAGATTTTATTCACCAGAAAACTCGAAAAAGCAAAATGTAGACTGGGGAACACTCTATGTAATGAATGGGCTATATTCTGAAAAAATAGCAAGGTCATGAAAGCAAAGCAAAACCAACGTAAAAATTGTTTCTGATAAAGGAGATGAAAGAGATTTTCCCCAGCACTAGATCCTAAGCTTTCTGAACAAAGGTGCTACAAAAGATATTATTGGGACAATTGGTAAAGATAGAAATCTGGATTGTAGATTAAATGAAAATACTGCATCAATGCAAACTTTCCTGAACATAGTAACTATAGATATGTAAGAGAATATTCATAGTTTTTAGAAAAGCATATTGAAGAACTATTCAGAGTTAAAAGAATACCAAGCATGCAAGCCAATTTTAAATTGTTCAGAAAACATAATAGGAGATTGAGACATAAAAGAATTATAAAGCAAGTTTGGCATAGTAAGTGTCTGGGAAAGAGGTTTGGGGAGCTCTCTGTACAATTCTTGCATATTTTTAAAAGTTAATATAGACTAT
>NW_004624811.1:3050082-3070583 GCF_000247695.1 Heterocephalus glaber | reverse complement strand
GAGATACCTCAAAGAACTAGGACTGGAAGTCCCATTTGACCCAGCTATTCCCCTGCTGGGTATCTTCCCCAAAGTATGAAAAGAATCATACCACTGCGGTATATGTGCACCCATGTTCATAGCAGCACAGTTTGTAATAGCTAAAAGTTGGAAACAGCCCAAATGCCCATCAACTAGAGACTGGATAAAAATGTGAGTTTTTAAAAATAAAATGGAGTACTACTCAACCATAAAAAATGAGAAATTAGAGACATTTACTGCTAAATGGATGCACATTGAGGTGATACTCTTAAGTGAAATAAATAGGACATGTGTAAATACCGAATAGTTTCTCTAGTTTGAGAAACTGAACGTGTAAACAAGAACTAAAAGGTATAATAGATAATGTGAAAAAGGGCAAAGGGGAAGAGGAAGTGGGAGGGTAGGGGAAAGGAAAGAAGAGAATGGAATCAATGTGAGAAAATGAAAAACGGAAACAAAATCTTTGTAAATAGGGAGGGATGGAGGAGTTGAAGGGAGGCCAGGGAAGGGGGAAATAAAGAACCAAGAGAGATTATGTAAAGGTGCAAATTTCTAATGATGAATGTCATTATTTTGTATGCCTAAAATGTACCAATAAAATAAAATTTAAAAATAAATGGTACAGCTACAATAGAAAATGGTTGGAGGTTTCTCAAAAAATTAAAACTAGAATTAACCATACAATCCACTTCTGGTTATAGATATAAAACTATTGAAAGCAAGATCTCAAAGAGCTATTTGTACATGCATGTTCACAGCCACACTTCTCACAATAACCAAGAGACTGAAGCAATACAAATGTTCATTTATGGGTGAATGAATAACAAATTACGGTGTATACATATAATGAAGTATGACTTAGCCTTTAAAAAGAAAGAAATTTTATCACATATTAAAATATGATGATCCTTGAGAACATTATGCTAAAAAAAAGTGAAATAAGACAGTCAAGCTATGACAAGTATTGGATGATTCCACTTTATGCAATATTTAAAGTAGTCAGATTCACAGAAAATTAAAGGGTGGTGACAAAGGACTTGAGAAAGGGGGAGATGGGGTCATTGTTGTTCAATTAATAATGTTTTGGTTTGGCAAGATTAAAAGCTTTAGAGATCTGTTGTGCAACAATGTGAATACAGCTAACACTACTAAACCATACACATTAAAATGGTTAAGAAGATGGGCCGGGGATTTAGCTCAGTGGTTTCACTGCCTGCTGCGCAAGTGCAAGGACCCGAGTTCGATCCCCAGTACCAAACAAACAAACAGAAAAAAACAAATAAAATGATTAAGAAGATAAATTTTATGTCATGATCATGTTTTTACCACAATGCTTTAAAAGTCCTGGATTCTACAAAAATCTACTCATTTGCATGAGGTTGGCCAACTCTTGCCTAAATGTTTTCTATTATTTCACAAAAGTTTGTACTCACTTTAGGTTCTGCCCTATTTTCTCCCCTCAACTTAATAAACCATCTTTCAACTTCCTGTTGCCCAAAGGCAGATAGGTTGCTTTCATCTCTAGGCCTATTTCTTGATTCAGCCCAAACTGGCTAAGCTGCAACTCTTGGTTTTCTATTGTCTTGCACATTTTGGTGATTTTTTTCTTTTGTTTACTGTTTGTTCATCTGAGTATTTGTTTCCTCCTCTTCTTTTGTCCTCTTTTTTAAAGTGTGCCTTATTTACATATAATTACATTATAGATATTTTATATTTAATTTCACTATACAAGAAATAGTATTATACTACTCCAGAGGAACTCTTTATGTGAATTAAAGCTTTGAGAATGATGGCTATAATAAGTAAAGCCCAATATACATTGAGACACACCATTATATTCTTCTAGATAACATTATTCCCATTTTATTCTTGGAATTATTTGACAAAATTTTTCTATAGGATACCCTTGTTTACCACAGCTGGTTATATTTTTATAACAAGGAACAGGTAGCCATAAAACTTTCTTGAGCTGAGAAAAAGCTGGGAAAATTAGGCTTAGTTTATCAGAAGGGATTACCCTCCATTGCACAAAACAGAAAGTATACAGTAAAGGCAGCCGGAAGGCATGGGAGTTTTTCTCATAAAAATAAGCACACCAAGACTGTCACCAGGACCCAAGATCCCTTCATCTTTCTGCGCCACCATTCTTAGCAGTGGTGTCTCTCATAAAGTTGACCTCATGCTGCAAGGTAACTGCTGGAACTGCTGGCGTGAATACATTCCAAGAAGAAGAAGAGCAAAAGGACAGGAGCTTTTGAAGACATTCTGTGACTTATGTTTCTTCTCCTGAAGTAAAGAAATATTGTTGTTTTCCCCAACTGGGCACAGTGCCCATGAACAGGGAAAACATGAACATTGGATAAGTAAGTAGCTATCGCTGCTCAGTTAGAAATCATAAATTTAGATGAATTAATGGCAAAATAAATTTATTATGACAGACTCACAATTGATTTTTACAGGTGGAAGTATAAATACTATTGACTCACTAGATGAAATTCAAGTAAGGTATTATAGATTCCCTAAATTACATATAAATATGATTTGAACTGTAAACAATTATAAAATTGCATACTAAGAAGACTTTCAATGCTAATTATTAAAAATAAGGAAATTAAATATTTCTTTAGATCTGTCTTCTTTAATAAAAATATTATTTAGATAATTTAAAATTATCAAGAAGAATAACACTTTGTTTCTTTAGTGGTTTACAAAAACAATTTGGAGATTGTTCGTTTGAATCCTGTGAGTCTGGATTGCACAAAGGTCCTGCTACAGAATCAATAATGATAGCGGCATTTGCTCAAAGGTTGAAGGCAATCCTCATACATGAGGTAAAACTCAAATAAGGCTCCTAATTAAAGCAAATGAATAATAAGCACACGCTTTGGAACTTACATAACCAAATGAGAGGCATATTTCAAAATAGACCTAGAAAGCTGGATATTTTCTTTCAATGACACAATCATTATTTTAAAGGTTTTTGCAACCCCTTTTTTCCAGAAATTGGGGTTATACAGGGAGAGTAAGCAGGACAAGATATTGTCTCTGTAATTGGTTTATGAACCGCATGAAATTTTTTGCTTCAAGGTGAATATTATCCAATGTGATCAATAATGAATCCATCAGACCTAGATCTAAATGACTTTTCATTGTTTCCGATAAGGATTTGCTACCATTGAGGTCACTGGAATTAACAAGCTAAAGTAAATCAATTCACCTAATCAGGCCTCAATTCCTCATCTGAACAATGAGGAAGGATTAGACAGACAGATGAGCTCCAGGCTCCCTTTCAGAGTGATGTTTAATGATTCCATAATCCCTTCGGTCACCCTATGCTAGAGGTCTTACATGAAGAAAATTTATAATTTATTATTCAAAATTTTTATTCCTTTCAATTAAAAATATAGATTATTAAAACTATTTTAGCATATCAACACATTCACAAATTACAAACCATGTGTATGTGAATAAAATAAATGAATATGTATTTATATTCAAAATTATATGCTAAATAGGAAACATCTACTAATCAAAACTTAAATAGACTCTGAGTTAATTTATATTACTTATAACGGCTTCTCTAAAATCTAGATTTCTAATGGGAACAGAGCATAGGGATGGAAATTAACGTTTAAAAGACTACTAAAATCCAGGCAAGTGCTAGAAAACTTTGGTTGTAAATTATCATAGTTTACAAAGACTCTCCGAGTCATAAATCCTACTATTTAGCCCTCAAACAAATTGAATTTTTTTTTTAACTTTTAAACACTGCCAAGCTATGACCAATCCACTGCCTTCTCAGTTCTGGTTAGCAGTCTTTCCTAATACTATACTTACACACAGTCTCTAGAACTCATTAGACATACCTATTCCTGGAGTTTTGTGGGTATCAAATACCAGGAAATATAGCTTCACTCTGGTATGTGACCACCCCATTTGACCTGTCTGAAGACACAGACGGATATTCTAATATATGCGTTCTTTATAGTTTTAAATTGTCGCATTCCAAGGATTCTTTTCCCATTTCCACTGAATTGCAAACCTCCATGAGCACAAACATTTCAACTAACCAGATCCAGAAGACAGTATGCTGCCATAGCTATAGCCCAAAGCTCTGTATTTTGAACACAAAAACCTTTGATACTTGGGATAAGTATTAAATTTATCTGAGAGGTTTCAATTTTAAACCAAATCAGTGTTTTATTTCTCACTTGCTGGATTTTTCAAACTGTTTACAGATGAAGAGAACTCTGTGTGCACTGAACCATTCAATCCATTTTGGTCAGAAGTATGATATTTTCATTTCTAACAAAAATGCCTATAAATCCCAAGGCAGGCTCATGCTGCTTTTTCTTTAATGTAAATTACCACTGTGGACTGCTACTTAAAAAGTTCAGCCAACAGATACATTTCCTTTGTCCCCTCCAGTCCCTTTGAGGGTAATTTCTACAATCTAGCAAAACTGGCTAGCTGTAATCAGAGTTCTATGTTTAAAACAAAAGATATAAACAAGCTGATTTACAATGAAAACCATGAAACTCCCCAGGAATTATGGGCAGCTGAGCTGATGGCTCCAGGGTACAGGTTTGTAGGCACACAGTTGCACAGATCTGGTTCTTTCCAATTTCTCAATTTCTGTTGATGATCGTGGGCTCAAGAATAAGGACGAAAAAAGAAGGGGTACTATTTGGCTGCTACATAACTAACACCTGTAGAGCTGAAGAAGAAAGGAAAGATGTCAAGGAGCCTAATAAGATAGAATTAACCAAATACTTATTTGGGTCTGAGGGAAAATGAAGAAAATGCACATGGAATCATCACAGGTTCACAGAATCTTGTGGGAAGCAGACAGTAGCTGTCTGCACTACCAGGAGATTTTGGGGGTGGGCCATGATACAACTGGGAATGTGTGGGAATGATGGGCTGGTCTCGGCTGACAGTGATGTCCATTTCTGCTCTTGAAGATATTATCATTTATTCAAAAATCTTTCAACAATCTCTTGACAAAGTTAGTGAAAGCAGAGCAAAGGAAGTAACATTAGTAAAGAACAAATAAGAGTTAGGCACTTTGTGGGCGGGGCGTTTAGCTCAGTGGTTCCGGCGCCTGCCTCTCAAGCGCAAGGTCCCGAGTTCAATCCCCAGTACCAAAAAAAAAAAAAAAGAGTTAGGCACTTTGTTAGCAATTTTTGTTTTATAAATAATTTATAACAGCTCTTTAAGTGAAAGGCACTCTTTAAACACCCTCTACATGCTGTGCCATAATTCCATTTAATTTTCCTTCTGCGTGCATACAACTGATCTGAAATGCTCAACTGGAGGCAATAGGCATGACGATTTTGGGCTTTGAGTAAATGTGTGAATCTATCCCAAAGAGTTTAGAACAAACAAAAGCAGCACTTAAAATGAGAAGTAGGGCAGAACCTAGATAGGAAAACAGAAGCTGAGACAGATGGTGTTATGGATTGAATAGTATCCGGCCCAATTCACATGTTGAAGGCCCTTAGAATGTGAAACATAAGGCCCTTAGGAGGTAATGAAGATTAAAAAACACTTGGAATGGGGCCCTAAAGCAGTATGATTGATGTCTTGGTCACTTTTTGGTCACTGACACACAATACCCCATACCCACAACTTAAAGGATAAATTTATTTTGGCTCACAGTTTTTAGAGGATTCAGTTCATAGTCTGGCTCCAAAGCAGGAAGGGGTTGGTGGAAATGTCTGGCAGAGGAAAGCTGCTCACATCGTGGTGGCCAGAAAGCAGGGAGCAAAGGGAGGAGCAGGGTATGGAAATATAGTCACACCCTCAGTGACCTGCCTCTTTCAACTCTTCTGCCCAGGCCCGCCTCCTAACAGCACACTCAGCTTTGGATTCATCAGTGGATGAGTGTCACCCCTCCATAACACAATCACCTTCCAAAAACCCCACCTGTAAACACTTGACACTTTTGTCAGTTCATTTCTTTAAATCACACAACACCTGTTGGGAGGTAATAGAACCTGACAAACTGATGGACTCTAATAAAACCCCACCTTGGAAATAAAATTGATTTAATTATCAGTCAAGTGGATAAGGTTAAGATGAGATGGTTTCAAGTTATCCTATAAGATTTTAACAGAATTCATCTTTTCAGAGAAAAAATGTTATCTAGTGGATCGTAATAATTGTAACTGTAATATTCTTGTTTGCATACTTTCTACACTATGAAAACACATCATACTTATTCTTACATTCTTCTCCCAAAGTCCAGTGCATTGTTTATGACAAGAAGCTCTTCACTTAAAGTTTGTGAAATGACTGGGTAAGCCTATTGATCAATTGACCGATCTATCACATTTGATAAGAAATCTTTGTGACAGCTACTGAGCCTACTATATTGAGGTTATCAGAAAATATTGTGAACGTTTAAATTTAAGCATTTATTACAGTAAAAGCCACATTACCCTCAGAATACTCAAAAATACTATCTCTTACTTCTAACATTCTTATTTCATCATTCTTGGCAATATGTCTTATTGTAATAAGTTTTTTTTCTAATTTAAACATTCACCATATTTTCAATCACCCCATATGACCCAGCAATCCTACTTTTGAGCTTTTATACAAAAGAATTGGAAACAGAATCTCAAAACGATATTTGTGCTCTCATGTTTATTGCAGCATTATTTGCAACATCAAGGGGTAGAAAAAAAAACCTTGAATGTCTATTGTCCAATGAATGAACTAATGAAATATCATATATACACACAATGAAATATTATTCTGCCTTAGAAAAAGGAAATCCTGCCATATGCTACAATGTGGATGAATCTTGGGAACATTATGCTAAGAGAAATAGGCCAGTAACAGATAGAAAAATACCGTATAATTCCACTTCTATGAGAAATCTAAAATGACCAAAACTCATAGAAGCAGAAAATAGAATAGTGGTTTCCAGGTACTGAGGGGGAGAAACAAAAGGGAGTTGCTGTTCAATGAGTATTGTTTCAGTCATTAAAGTTAAAATAATCTAGACTTCTGCTGTACAATTTATAGATATAGTTAACAACTCTGTGGTGTACACTTAAATATTTGTTAGATTTGTTATGCAGTTTTGAGACAACAAAAAAAGAGAGGAAATAGATTGTTGGTGGCAAACAATAGGTATATACAATTTCTAAAACACATGCCTAGGATACTAAGTCTCACTTTACTGAAGCTTTATTTCTTCAGATTTTCTAGCTGATTAAATGATGCATTTGTATAATGATATGCTATGGTCAAAAGACCCCTTCAACGAATGATTGCCCCAATAGTTATACGATTATGATGTGTCTTTCTTTGATCAAGATTGAAAAGGATTTTCTGTTTGTTTGACTTTTTAAAAAATTTTGGAATCTGGCTAACCAATCTTAGCATTGCTCGTCTCTGGTGGCCAAAGCTGTGGATTTTAGTTTTTTGTTACAAGGGTGGTGATTTCCATAGTATCACTGGGTTTAACATTTCCTTGCTTTCTTCCTATAAAATCTTCCACCACCAACTAAGCAAAAGGTCTCTCCCATCTACTTCCATTCTCACTCTTCTCTTAACCCTCCAAAAATAGTCACTGAAATGTATAATTGTTTCCCCTTGTCTGTTTTGCATTTTCTTGGTCAACTTGCACATGTGACTACATTACAGCCTTTGAAACATAGAAATGAGACGTGCCACTCTTGTGCATAATCCTTTAAGTTTCCTACGTGATTGTAAGCTATCATCAGTGAAAAAGGAACCAGAGTATTTCCAGTGATACAGACATAAAATGGAAAAAGCCCAGAAACCTAAGTCACTGCTTGGAGAAAGAACTGCCTAGAAAATATAGCCAGCCTAACACAGATGAGGACACAAGCAGGAAACAAATTTTATTGCACAAAGCCACAGAAGTTTAGGAGCTTACTTTTTCTGCAACGTTATTTACCTTACTCTAATTGCTAGAGAAAAGAAGTTAAGTAATGTGGTGTAACTGTTACAGATTTGGGGTTTTTTTTGGTACCAGAGATCGAACTCAGGACCTTGGGCTTGTGAGGCAGGCGCTGTGTTATAGATTTTTCTTAAAGAGAAAACTAGGGTCCCATGGTTTTAAATCCATGCGGTTTCACCAAAAACTGATGACTTGCCTAAGACTTGTATGAAGAGCCACCAGCTCACTGTGGTTCCCCAGAAATTCCCATGGCAGCCAGTGTAGGAAAGGACTGTCAGTCTTGCTCTTGATTTAAGCAGGTGGCATTATCTGACAAGATTTGACCTTGGTCTCATGGCTATTAAGTATAAAGACAAGACTTTTTTTGACATAGAGAAAATCTTAAATAAGACAGATTATTTTTCCACTTTACTAAAGTTAGAAACTTTCAGGAAAGTACCAGGCTTATCATATGATATCCAGATGTTTACAGTTTATCTTACATGAATCTTCAACTGCATCTCCATCCCAAGGTGGCATGCCCTAGTTATTCCTGAGCTAGATCTTATTTCTTTTTTGCTTTAAAATGAAGAACTCTCTTTCTGACCTTAGATTTAAAATGGATGAAACATTAATTACTTGTCATGAGCACCTTACACAATACAGGCAAAATGTCGTTCTTTTAAATATAGTTATCTGTGTAAGATAAAACCATCAGCTGCAATGAACGGATTATCATTTACAGGCAGGACACTCAGTACCTGATTTTCACCCCTCAAACTGTTGAACTGTTTTCAGAGAAAGATAGCAATGGGGCTATTCTCCTGCTCAGGACATTGTTTTACAAAGAGTATCTGTACAACAAGCCTACAGAGTATTTGTCCCACTCATTATTTTAAAGTTGTCTAAGGTTGACATATTTTGAACCTGACATGAATATCTTCAAAAATAAATGGCCAATTTGGACAAGCTATTATAATTCCTAAAATTACTCTAAGTTGGAACTCTCAATCATTTTCCTAAAGTTTGACTTCGTCCTCTCCAAATAGTGTGCTTTTCCATTTCTGTATGTTGTCATTGATCAGTGTTTAACCTTCAACATTGTTAGAAGTCTGCTCTGGTACAAACATACTGCTGTGACTGGACATACACTATATAAATCTACTCCTGAGTTGAAGTTACAAATGATTTAACTTCCAGGTTTTAGCATCCAAACCTGCTAAAAAATAGTATTGATGCCTACCAACAGCTCGCTAAAGTGAATGCATTGCCTTTGTGTAATACAGAAGAAGGGATCTGATTTCAGCTCTGCCATCTGTGTGGCCTTGAGGAAGATTCTTAACCTCTCCAAATCTTCAGTTTTTTATAAGTGTGACTGTGATGTGTTAAATAGAGGATAGACAAATCTCTTAACTTGGTGCCTGGCACATTGTAGATAACCAAGATTTCTTATGAAGGACTTGGAAGTCATTGGCCTACTACAAAACTACACAGAAGGATCACTGAGAGTTCCCAGTAGATCACTTTTATCTAAAAATTTCATTAAGGGAGCTGAGGTTACTCATGACTAGATCTGTTTTTACCTTGGGGAAGGAGAGCCAAAGTGCACAGAAAACATTTACTCCCCTGGTTTTATAATTTCTAAGGTATTTCAGGGCTCAGATTTGTTGTGCATCAGAATGATTGCTTTTATCTCTGTCAGATAGGAGAACACTGTCTGAGAGGAAAGATCTCTCAGCCTTTGCTTTCAAGGAGCTAGAAGGGGAAGCAAGAGTCCCAACGTACAGATTGTCTAACAGCAACACAATACGGCCGTTACCAGTCATAGAGAGCTTATAAATCCCATAAGCCTATGCTCACTGCAAGCTTATGAGCTTCTAAACCCGGTCTCTCAAAGATACTAAATTTTTATGACTTCGGTGTCCCAAAATCAAATCTTTCCAGTTGCGAATCATTACAATTGCAGGTTAATTCCTTACTTAACAGAAGTATTAGGCAGGAGAGCTCAAATGGGGACAGCAACTAGCAATCACATATAAGATGCATCCCATGGGATTTTAATTGATGCTATCTCATGTTTTTATCCTTGGTTCAGGCTCAGCTCTGAATTTACTGCTAGTATGAGAGACTGTAACTAGCACATCCTATTGCAACTCCCCAAGGTCCATATAAACAACACCTTCTCCATTACATTAGTCTAGGCTTTTCCAAATAAATGTCATTTTTTCTCCAAGCTTACCTTTAAATTACACCTATTTTTCCTTAAATATAGGTATATTGAACACGAGTAGGAACCAGAAGCCCTACAGTCCTAAGTACAAATCCTGCCTCTAACCTTAACTTCCGTATGACTTGAGCTTGCTGAGCAGTACTTACATTATCTTCAAAATGTAATAGATGTTATTATACACACAGAGTTATTATGAGCATTAAATAAAGCCATTTCACATAAAAACATTAAGCAGAGTGTTCGGCCCTTAAAAGTGCTCAAAATATTATCTTATCTTCCTTGCTTTATCATACTCAGAGAGAGTAGAGACAAGGTTTCATATCACATCACTTCCTTTAGAGGATCGGACTCAAAAAAGCTACTCAAGTGTTTCTTGAGTGAATTCAAACTGAATGTAGCATTTTGCTTTAGTTAAGATGCTTTGGCTCTAGTTAATAGAGATCACAATCAACCAGCTTGGGCAAAAAGCAAAATCTTAGGAACAATACTGGGTATATCTTTCATAATTGAAAGACATTTAAACAACCACAATTTAAGAAATGTAGAAATGCTCTTGAATTTCTGAAGCAAGTGGAGCCAAGGACTTCCAAGTGACAAAGTCACTCCCTGACTCTCATTTCTGCCTCTGAGTGTCCAATTTTATTTCTCCCTCTGAAAATGGGTTTCCTTTGACTGGGAGAGAAGGTGGTCATTAAAGGCTCCTGAGTTTTACAAATTGTAGTTCTCATCTATAGTAAGGAACTGACTCTCTTTCCTCTTCCTTTTACAGAAAAATTCCAGTGTCCATTTAGATCAATTACTTGTAGTCAGAGTGAGACCACATCAGGGAAGAACAGGTGATTCCCAAGCAAATGGGTGGTTGGAGCTGGGAAGAAGCAATTCCCAAAGGGGCAAATGTTTCTCCTCAGGGCAAAAAGAGACAGGGCACCTCACTGTGTCAAGCCTGCGATCATAGGGTGCCATAATGTCCTCAAAACAAAATAAAGTTAATTCTGGTATAATGTATTTTTATATCTGCATGCATAGAGTATTTGGAGGAGTGTGGTGTGGGAACAAAATTCCAGGACTAATGCATCTCCAAAAAGGAGGGGAACACAATATTAATGCTTTTGTGAAAATAACAGTACAAGCAGTACATGCTAAAACTCTTAAAATATGATATTATCTCACAAATAAATCAAACAAGCCAACATAAATGGCTCATATGACTAAGAGCTCACATGTCTATGTGTAGCTAATCTACATAGCCCTGCCATAAAAAAAAATAAAGTGTTCCAATGTTTTCATACCGCTAAATACTGAAAATGGTAAGATTTTTCTTTTCCTATTTTCATTCCAGAGTACAATTTTTATCTAAATCTGGAATTCTGAATAATAAACCTGTACTCTAGGGGTCAACAATAGAAATTCAATAAAGAGAGAAATGTGCAAACAAGGAATGGAGAGGGGGAAAGGGGGGTTTTATTTTATTTGTTCATAATAACAAATGTCATAGCTTATTTTTTATCCCACCAAAAACAAATATATCAAGTAAACCATCCTTTAGATTAAGCAATAAGACTCATGACCTTCTTTCAATAAGTGATTTTAATTTTAATAGTAAAGCAAATAATTTTCATATGATATTTTTTAAACAGCGCTAAGAGAAAGCAACCCTTATCTAGCAGACCCTGGAAGCAGAGGGGCCCCTTTTTCACTGTACTTGAAAGGCATTCTGCCCAACAGCTATTTGGCAACTTCACGTAAGTTTGACCCCATTTGCAAGCTAGTGGCCACCCAGCTTGCTTGGTCTGAGATTTGGTGGGAAAACACTGGCACTCTTAACCTGGGAAATATGGGGAGAATTAAATAGTGAGACTAGTTCCTATTTATGAGAAGAAGGAGGAAACCTCAAAGAAGAGTGCCCTAACTCAGGGCTAGTGACAAGGTGCACCACCACTTCCCAACATCTGCAGGGACGGGATGTGTGTTGGAAGCAGAGATGGAGAAGGCCTTCTGGGAGGAGCACTAACACCACTGTGACCTCCCTTTGGCAACCCTACTGGGACAGAGCCATGGAAACAAGCAGTTGGCCTTGTTCCAGTCCCCCACTGAGCTCCTGTAAGGGGTCCCACTGAGCTATCTGACAAAGGCCAGAGGGTGAGAGAGCCAGGTGATGTACAAAGGCCACAGAGGAGGGTAGGGACCTAGCACACCAGAGGATGGTCCCCACATACACACGGCCCTCTCTGTGAGTCACATCAGCGCTTTCATGCTCACTTATTCAGTCATCCCAGCCACATAGTAAGAGACTTACAAGAAAATCCAAGCCTCATGTAATTTAATACCCTACAACCTGAGAGAGAGCTGAGAACACTCCCTACGTGAGCCCACAGATTCAGCAAGGGCTGTTTTGTCCCATTCCCTGAAGATCAGAGGTGTTCACAGAACATCGTTAGTACAACAGCCACAGCCAGGCATTAGGCATTGCCACTTCTGACAGCTCCACAGGACAATGGCACTCACAGCATTGCGCCCAAGTCCTACTGAGTCTGCCCCAGCATTGGAACACAAGCCTCCTGCACAGCTTCCTAGTCCTTGCTCCTGTGATGTGCAGTGTTGACAGAATTATGGCTTCTTTGCTCAGAGTTTCTGTAAATCTCCACAAGAGAACTAAAGAGATTATAATCAGGGAGCACAGATGGACTTCCTATGAGTTTATTGTCTTCATGTGTGGACTCCAGAAGACCTTTCTGGAATATGAAGTTGAAGCAGCAAGTGTGTCCAACATAAACTTCTCATCTCTTGGGGGAGGATTTAAATTATTATTGCAAAACTAACATATGTAATACCAAACTATAACTTGCCTCCACCTTCTATAAGAATGGAGAAATCAGCTTTTCTTTGCTTCCCTCCTTCCAAGTAGTCTTCTTTGTTAAATTCACACAAAATATAGAGGACAAAAATATTCATTTCCAAGTGAACCTTACAGGCAATTCCACCAGGAATCAGTTCACCATTTTGGTTACAATTCTGATGAAACCTACTCAGAAATAGAAAAACCAAGGAAAAACATGTTTCTGACTATAATTTTCAAAGCATGTACATTGGATTCCTCGATGTTCACTGTATTGCATAAAGCAACAGCAAGGTATTATTACTGGCCCTGTTTTTAGTTGAGGTAAATTGATATTTGTCCATATCATGGAGTCTTCAAGTAGCAGTGCCTAGCTTGGCACCCATGTTTGGCTGTTAATGTCATGGTCTTTACATGGTTCTACACTGCTTTCAATGAGATACAGTGAACCCTTGACTTACAAACTCAATTTGTTCTCTAGGGCTGATTGTAACTCAAGTTGGTCAATTGAAGGCTTGGGCTCCTCTATACAGCCTTCAAAGTCTCTCTCCTGCATGCATGCAGATCTCAGTGTCCTTAGAGAGACATTGGCCCAGGATTTTTCAATTAACCCCACACAGGAAAAGATGTTGCGATGTTTCTTCCAGAACTCTTTAAGGGTTAAATCTGCATCTGAAACCCTCTGGAAGCACAAACAGCTGGCATTCAGGTCATAACTCAAAACTTTGTTCATAAGTTAAAACTAAATTTTGGTTGTGACCCAAGTTGTTTTTATGTCAGGCCAATCGTAACTCAAGGGTCCACTATAAAACTACAGTTACACAAACAATATCTTCTTAAGACTGTTACTATAGCCACCTCATAAACAAATAAATTAACTATTTGGAAAATATTTGTTTTCATCATGTAGACCTGTTTATATATCACCAAAAAAACCCCAAAAATATTTTATATTGCTTGAATATTTTGCTTCACCATCACATTCTGACCTTGAGAGGAGTTGGTTAAGCAGCTCTGATTATTGATCCCAAATGAAGAAGTGAAGAATATGACTGAATGATATAATGGAGTTCTTTGTGTCTTTCACCTTTGTTACGGAATAACTTAGTAAAGGAGTAGTTCAGTGTGATTATAGTTGTGCAATTTCCCTCTATGATGTGGACATTAACATTTTTAGCATAAGCAGAATTTCCAGCTTTTGGAAACTCTAACCAAAAGTTGTAAAGAAATTTCAGAGTTTGGTCAGACTTCGAAAAAACTAATTTCAGTGCACATTACTGGATGAGACATTGTGTGTAGCATCACCTACACAAAGCCTGCAACCAAATAGGCCTTTAGGTAGAAATGTATCTTAGTACTTTTATTAGGGTTTTTTCGCCTGGTCAACAAACCGTTTTCTATTAACTCAAGAAGAAGAAAGGCAATAGTGATTTATTTTTTCTCTGCTTTAAAAGTCAAACATTTTCACTAAGGTATAATGGATTGGCAAGGGAATATATGATTCGATACTAATATAATGCTAAAATGAATAATAATAGCCAAGAAATGTGTGTCCAAAGCATAAATTTAGTAGAGGTAAATTTATCTTTCAAGATTGCTTCTTACTCCTTGCAAATTTGTCAGACACTAAAGCCATTCTAAATTTATTAGTGTGTGATTTCGTTTGCGTATGATTTAGGATGAAAAAAAATGTATTCTTACAGTCTTTCCCTGATGGTGAGGGGCCAACAGGGAAACTGACACATTTTGTTATGTGATTCTATTTCCTTCATGAGATGAATCATGCCTCTATGGTCTATGTTAAATCCTCTTTCTTTGTCCTCTCTTTTCCAGTGTTGCAAGTTACATGCTATTACTCAGCACCTTATTTATATATAGAAGATTCTGTGACTTAGGAACATGAAACCCAAGAATCATTGATTCTGTTTCATTCCAACTGTGAGATTTAGAGCCTTGACAATCCTATCCTTCATTTCTCTCTCTCTTCTCCTTTGTCAAATAGGCCTACACTTTCCTCCACCATCCTTTTTGCCACTGTCCTCTGTGGCAGTAAAATATCCTTTTGTGTCCTTCAAAGAATTATTTTTGCAATAATTTTATTATTGAAATTGGTTGGCTCATTAAGTAAACTTACTGCCTTTTTCTCTCTAGGATTTTTTGGTTCAATTTCAGGTCTGCACCCTTTCACATTTTATTTCCCATCTTGATATTTTTGGAATATCTCCACTCAGTTTCCAACTGCATCTGTTCCTAACAAGCCTATCTTTTCTGCTTAAAAGGTAAGAATATGAGAAAAAAAAATCAGTGTGAAATTGCATTCCAGAAAAATAACAGGAGCAACTAATCAAGGTAATCAACTGTACTAGAAATTTGGTCTCTGAAAAATAATGGAGTTTTACTGGGAGTGGCCAAGTAGGGTATTGTGCTTTCTCACCCTATTTCTGCCAGGCTGCTTTTTGCTGACATTCGTTGCTTTTAAAATTCTAGCACATTTAAGAAGTATGTGAAAAAAATGGCTTATATACAATAGGTCACATCGCTATCCTTGAAAATAGACCTTTTTCCCTTTTCCTCCGTTACCTCCAACACCCTACACTGCAGTAAATGGTACTACATCTATCCAGCCAGAATGCCAGGACTCACCTACTTCTCCATTCCTCAACTTCCCACCACCAAGCCCTATGTGTGCTAATTCTTTTGAATATTTCCAGCCTTCTCTGTCCACATCTCTGCATCATCTTTTCACCTCGATATGGTAATAACTGACGTGCAGCTGCACTTTCACTTTCCGTGCTGCACCCGGTGATGGATTTAAACATAATCCTGACGTCCCTTCTCTTACCCTGCTCACAATTCTTAAATGCTCTTCTTCTTTCCATCCCCATTGCTACTTGCTATTCAAAACAAAAAGTGAGGAAGGAGGATTTGTACTTACTTTGGAAATTTCAAAGTGACTTACTTTTTGAAAACAAAACAAAAAACTGGAAAAGAAGATTGGTATTTATTTCAGGAATATGAGGTTAACTGAGTGACTAAAAATTAGAGTAGTAGGGCCGGGGATTTAGCTCAGTGGTTTCACTGCCTGCTGAGCAAGCTCAAGGATCCGAGTTTGATCCCCGGTACCAGAAAAATTAGAGTAGTATGTTATGGGCCCAGGGGAGAAAGAAATCCTATTCAAAAGAAGTGTAAAACAGCATAAGAATAAATGGAAAACCCAATGTCAAGAAGAAAATAAAAAAGACATCACAAGGAAGCTGACTGGACACAAGAGTCCACATTGATGTAGAAGGATGGAGGATTGCAGAAAGTATATCATAAAGACAGACAAGGGAATAGGTGGGTTGTTCAATGCATATACCATGTGGAAAAGTGTAAAGAACAATTAGTCCTAGATTTTTTAAAAACAGTAAAATGAGGCTGGGGATTTAGCTCAGTGGTTCCACCTCCTGCCTTGCAAGCGCAAGGACCCTAGTTTGATCCCCGGTACCAAAAAAAAAAAGTAAAATGAACCAGTTGGTAATGTGACAGAATTATATAAAAAAATTTTAAAAACCACAAGCAATCTGGAAGAAGAAAGGGGGAGAGGAGTGTGTGAAATTTGTATACTCAACTTATGACCCAATATAAATACCCCTGGGTATTTGCCCACAGGAAATCATTTGTACATGATTACTCATACAATTTTTATTTATACTAATCAAAAGTTTTAAAAAGTTAATGTTCATCTATCAACAGGTAAATGGATAGACAAGTTATAGTATATTCCTAAATAGAAAGCTACACCAAACCCTTTACCTTAATAAATGAAAATCCTCATTCTGGGCACAAAAGCCAAACACAAAAGAATACATACTGTATAATTCTTTCATTTAAGATTATAGAAGGAACAAAACTAATATATGGTGACAGGAAGCAGATTGCTTTCTGAAAATGTGGCACAGATGGAGAAAGAGAGCATTGGCAGCAAATGACCACAGGGGAATTTGGAGCTGATGAGAGAAGTGTCCTATGGCTTCACTGATAGTCAGACATTTGTCCATATCCCTGAAAATATTCTGATATTTAACAACTTGCTTGATCATGAGATGCTCAGATAGCTGGTTAAAAACCATTTCTGAGTGTGTTCTGTGAAGGTATTTCTGAAAGAGATTAGCGATTGAATGTGTAGACTGACCAGAGAAGATTACCTCTCCAAGAGGGCATCCTTCAATCTGCTAAGGGCCTGAGTAGATGAAAAGCATGGAGAAGGGAAGCTTTTCCCTCTCTGCTTGACTGAGCTGTGACATCAAACTTCTCCTGCACACAGAGTTCCTATCTCCTAGGACTTCGGACTAGAGTGCCATCTATACCACTGGCTTTCAAGCTTTTAGAAATTTGAACTATGTCACTGACCTTTCTGAGTCTCTCCAACTTACAGAGGTGCAGAGGGCAGAGAGTGGGACTTCTTAGCCTCTCTAATCACATGGGGTAATAACTTATAATGAAATATATACATGAAATGAGATGCCTTATTATATGTAATATGGTTCAATAAAGTTAGCTTCTTCAGTTTTTTTAAGCTTTAAAGGAAGCATCTGGGGTCTTTCAAAGGTCCTTTAACCTAGGCCTGGGAACCACTACCATATTTTTGGTATTTGTGATTTACAGAGACAGGCTACTTTTATAAATCCAATAAAAAAGGTATGTGTGCCAATAGAAAGAGCAAGAACACTTTTCTAACATAAGAGATGATGACAAGAGAGTGAGGATGGCAAAAACCCTACTTTTGTGGCGAAAGGAAGAGAGAGAAGCAGCACAAACCCATCCAGGGCACCAAGGAGAGCGTTTTGGCACCAGCAGCAAAAGCAAAATTAACTAGCTTCTGAGACTATTGCTAGAGGCATCACTGAGTTATATTTTATTATAATAATATGACATAAGCCTTTAATATTCTCCTCCCCATTCTAAAACTAGTGCAATCTAGGGAAAAATGAAACATATATCTATCTTATGGTGTTGTAACAGGATCTGAGAAAACACACATGACTAAGACTGTAGAGATTTAATTGTTTTAACCTGAGTTCCTCATTTTAAAAATAAATATGTTAGTATGGGTGATGTCCCAGGCCTCTTAATTTTATATCCTAAAGTATAGTTGCAACCTTTAGACTATAGGAAGCAATGATGCTCACACTTATAATGATAAAAAATAAAGCATCAACCAATTCCTTATATATATGAAAAACAAGTAAATAACAAAAACATTACATAATCTCATACAATTAATTAATATTATAAAAATAATAATATAAGATATTTCAGTAAAGGATTTAGAAACAAGGTAATTATAGAAAAATAGAAAATGAACCTGATTCCCATATACCAGCAATAGCTGTTAGGAACTGTAAAGAATGAGAATAAAAATAATACATTTAAATTTTTATTAAACAGTAACAACCATAACAAGAAATTTCAAAATTCACACAGACAGCAACCAACCTTCAACAAGACTATAAAACAGTTGGGTAGGTAAAAAAGCCATACAATATTTTTGGGTGAAAAGACTTAACTACTTTGATCTCACATGTTCTTTCAATTAAATTTTTAATTCAATTTATTGGTACATTTTAGGTACACAATATAGTTACATTCATCATTGGGATCTTGTGCCTTTACATGATGTATCTTGGTTCTTATTTTATCCCCATTCTCCAGCCCTCCCTTCACGCCCTCCACCCTTCCCTATTCACAAAGACCTTGTTTCCATGTTTTTCCTTTTCTCATATTTTTTATTTTCCCTTCTTTTCTATCCCCTACCCCTCCCACTTCCCCTACTCCTTTAGATCTTTTCTTCCTATTTCACAATATCAATTATACATTTAGATCCTTATTTATACTTTTAGATTTCACACCAGAGAAATCATTCAGTATTTACACGTGTGTGTCCTATTTATTTCACTTAAGAGTATGACCTCAATGTGCAACTACTTAGCTATAAATGTCTCTAGTTTCTCATTCCTTATGTTTGAGTAGTACTCCATTTTATAGAAAAACTACATCTTCTTTATCCAGTCTCCAGTTGATGGGCATTTGGGTTGTTTCCAAGTTTTAGCTATCACAAACTGTGCTGCTATGAACATGGGTGCACATATATCACTGTGGTGTGATTCTTTTAATTCTTTTGGGAAGATATCCAGCAGAGGAATAGCTGGGTCAAATGGGACTTCCAATCCTACTTGTTTGAGGTATCTCCATATTGATTTCCACAGTGGTTGCACCAGGTTACACTCCCACCAACAATGAAGAAGGATTCCTTTCTCCCCACAACCCTGCCAGTATTTGCTACTGGTTGATTTCTTGATAGCAGCCATTCTCACTGTGGTGAGGTGGAATCTCAATGTTGATTTCATCTGTATCTTTCGAATGACTAGTGATGTTGAACATTTTTTCATATGTTTATTTGCTGCTTTTACTTCTTGTTCTGAGAAATGTCTGTTCATTTCAGATGCCAATTTTTTTAAATGGGTCTTTATATTTGGGGGGTCTGATTTCTTTAGTTCTTTCTGTATTCTAGATAGTAGTCCTTTGTCTGAGGAACAGTTGGTAACAATTTTTTCTCACATTGTAGGTTGTCTCTTAGCTCTGTTGGTGATTTCTCTTGCAGTGCAGAAGCTTTTTAATAAGATGAGATACCAATTGTTGATGCTTTGTGCTAGTTCCCATGCTACTAAGGATTTGTTCATAAAGATTTTTCCTATGCCAATGTGTTCGAGAGTTCTACCTAACTTATCTTCCAGCAAGTTTAGTGTTTCTGTTTTAATATTTAGATCTTTAATCCACTTTATTTTAGTTTTGTGCATGATGAAAGACAGGGGTCTAGTTTTACTCTTTGGCATGTTGAAATACAGTTTTCGAACACCATTTATTAAACATGCTATCTTTCATCTAGTGAGGATGGTTGGCTCCTTTGTCAAGGATGAGGTAGCTGAGTATGTCTGGAGTTGTTTCTGCATCTTCTTGTCTATTCCACTGATCTTCAGGTCTGTTCCTTTGCCAGTACCATGCTGTTTTTTTTCACAGTGGCTTTGTAGTATAGTTTCAAGGTAGAGATTGTGATACCTATCCCCTGTCATGTCGCTGTTGCCTAGAATTGCTTTTGCTATTCTGGGTCTTTTCTGATTCCAAATGAATTTTTGAATTGATTTCTCTAGATCTGTGAAATATACTATTGGGATTTCAATTGGAATTGCATTAAATCTGTATAGAAACTTTGGAAGCATGGCCATTTTTACTATATTGGTTCTTCCTACCCAGGAACAAGGGATGTCTTTCCATTTTCTTACATCCTCTTCTATCTCTTTTTTCAGAGTGTTGTAGTTCTCAATGTAGAGGTCTTTTGCTTCCTTTGTTAGATTGATTCCTAGATATTTCATTTTTTGGGATGCTATTGTGAAAGCGATTGTTTCCCTAATTTTTCTCTCAGTGAGTCTGTTATTTGTATACAAGAAAGCTATTGA
>NW_004624811.1:2982721-3041695 GCF_000247695.1 Heterocephalus glaber | reverse complement strand
ACCAAGATGCATTATGTAAAGGTACAATTCCCAATGAGAAATGTAATTGTGTTGTATACCTACAATGTACCAATAAAAGAATTTAATACAAGAAACAAACATAGGAAAGATTTTCAATGAGAAAAATTCTAAGTATTCTAAAAGTCAGAAATGGCTACAACTTTCAAATTAAGCAGTTTGCAATATGTATCAAGAGTTCTTAAACCTTGTAAGAATCTAGAATTCTCTGACCTTTGAAGAATCAAGCCTAAGAAAATAACTCAAAAAGAAAAATGTACATATTAATCATAATATTATGTATAATAAGATAAAATATAGGGAAAAATGAAATATGAAATAATAAACTTTTCATTCTAGAAAGAATATCCACAAAATAGTATTTTACAGCCATAGGTAGATAAATAGGTAGCTAGATAGAAGGAAAATTCTACAGAAAGTAGAATTAGATTAACACCTCCATAAAATTAAATATGCATAAATATACATGAAAAGCAGCTTCAAGGAAATAAATGTTAGATATGTTTCCCTCTAGATAGGACATTATAAGAAACTTTTTTTCTTTACATTATTTGCAGATTTCCTACAGTAGTATTATTTTTATAATCCATCAAAACAAAGATCATAAAAATTGACTCTCATAAAGGTAAATTGAGTGTATAGAAACATCAAGACTGCTGGAGCCAGGCATAAATTTTTCCACTGAAACAACCTCTGTGGAATGAATGTGACTGAAGCCTGGAGCCCAGGAACCTGTCTAAAGGATGCCTTGCACTGGTTGTTGGCCCAGCCATAGCTCAGGAGTGCTGGAGAGGCACAGAGTGTACTGACCAAGGCACTGATGCGGGTGTGGAATCCATAAGGGGTGAGAAATAGAGGGCTAGGGAGCATCTCTGGGGCCCCTAGGGTCCTGGGACATTTGGCCCTGGAGTCACGCATGAAACAGGTTATAGACCAGTTGAATTGGAGAACACGCGCTTACAACATCGTACAGAATACTGTAGGCAAGAACTCAAATGAGCTGTGAGATGAGGCTCTAGGCACCCATGTTACATTACTATTTTAAAGTAAAAATTATGATATTCCAGCAAACCTCTTAAAAAATATGATACCCAACTATGAAAATAGTTGACTAGAGAGATCCAGGAGAAAAGGTGACTTCAAGGACCCTATGAAGAAAGAAGAGAGGACCACAAAGACCATCCATATGTTAGAGAAACAGGGTAATCAATGACCTTCACCCACAGCTCTGCGTTCCTGTGCCAGCATTGAAGTGAGCTGTACAACATGTGGCAATGGATTTGTTAGAATTAAGTTTACCATGAGTGACAGAAAACCCAATGTAACAATAATTGCCATAATTTCGAAGTGTTTATTTCTCTACAGCAACAGCCAGGAGGCAGGCTTCCCAGGACATCACAGATTCAGATTCTTACTTAGTGCTTCCCCATACATAAACTTCATTCTCACTGCTACCTCAGGCGCTGAATAGCCTCTCCATCTGTAGCAATCTTGTCTCTGTGCAAATCAGCAGCACAGGAGGGAAGGAGCCAAGAAAGGCAGAAGAGATTCCTAGTTGCTACTATCTAACACTTCTGCTTATATCCCACTGGCCAGAACTCAGCCACATGGTTACACCTAGATTCAAAAGAAGCTAAGAAATCTAGTGTTCCTTTGGCGTAGAAACATATCCAGCCCAATTATTTGACTACTATGGAAGACGTAGAAAAGGATGTTAGGGGATAAATAAAATTATTTCAAGAAAAGACTCCACTAAATGAAGTAAAGGGGAAATTTTCAAGGGGAGGGAACACTTTGAGCAATGCCAAAACATGGTAAAAGAGTATCAGGTTTTCAGAAAATAATTCACCAGTTAAGAAGTCCCTAGTTTAGCCATACACAGGGTTTAGGTTTACGTGAGATACATATTTGTCTCGTGGGGGTGGGTGAGAAGCCAATGATACAATGACATACCATTTTTCTAGTCTCCTTATTTTGTGAATTTGGTGTAATTCATATGAGTTAATGTTCTCATGATGAGTTAGTGGTTTATTTTTAAAGCATTTACTGCTCCAAGTTAGTTCTCATCTCTAGAGAATTATTGAAATGACTCAAGCATCTACAAGGATGCAAAGTTCAGAATGATGGGTATATACTTACTCTGGATTTATTAAACATAAGTTTACCACCATTATTAGCTACCCACAACCAGAGAGCCAAGCCAACTTTCAAATTGGTAATTTTTGTCCTCTTTCTGCAATACTGCATCTGGGAATACAAATATATTAGGCAAATGACATTAAAAGGTGAGACCATCAAAAAGTCTTCATAGCATGCCAGATGTCTCACAGAAACAAAAACAGCAATTTTATGCGAAATACGATTGCTTCACTTCCAGTAAATTTGATTTGAAACAGGGAAAAATCTTCCCCTTAACCCTGCCCCTTAACCCTGATTCCAGAAAACAAACATGACAGCATTTATCTGGCCCTTGAATGGGCCTCAAATATTTTGGACTAATGCCTTTGTATTTTGCTATGATTGAATGTCTTGAGGAACATGTGGTCAAGGAAGGGGTTGGGTACCCAATGTCATGTGTTCTTATCCACAAAGTACAAGATGCAGGTAAACTAATGTTAATGCTAGAAGAGACTTGGGAGCTGGAGTGCACTTCCCTGTCTCTGAAGAAACAGACAGTCTGCATCATAGCCATCTTTTGCAGTATCCAACTCAGAGCTCCTGGAGCCAGCACTACCTTTGGGGAAAGGTTTTGGCAGAAGAGGACATGGCTCACAATGGAATTAGTTCCCTGACACACAAAAACTGGCTCTTCATGTTGCAGATATCTTTATCCCCCCCCCTTTAAGAAACATTACCTATGGGGAATATGATTACCACTTCTCATTGTTGTTCCCTGGTATTTTCTTATAGCATATCAGCTTGCCACATTGTAATCCTTTCTGTGGAAATGGCTGATTCAGCTCCAACAGCTACAATACAAATGAGAGCCCGAAATACCACTTCATAAGTCTCATATTTGAGAACCAAAGAGATCAGACCTTCAGCAACCCCACAACTTCCTTGGGACAGTGTCTCTTATCATGTCACTGATGATCACTTGGTAACGAAAATGCAGAGGGAATTAAGAATCATCTTCTTTTGAACATCTTAGCACATGTGACTTAAAGGACTTTCAGTCATTCATTCACCAGCTACATTTTTGCCATATCCAGACTTGCACACTCCAAAACACATTTAACTGGCAACAGCAGTGTAGCCAGTGTGCTACCATTTGAGGTTGTTCTTTATGACACATAATAATTTATATATTTATAGGGTACAGTGTGATAATTCAACATATTTAAATAATCTATAAGGTTATTTTTAAAAATAAGTAAAACCTATACCATGATTCACATACAGTTGGTCTTCATCTGAATTTTTCAAGAGACCATAACATTAAAGGACATAAATGTTAACAGGAGTCTATTTGAGCAATCATTCAAGCATCAGTGTTTGCATGCAGGAAAGGGTACTGACTCATGATTTGGAGTCAAAGAACGTTGGTTTGTTCTTTAATTATATGAATGCATAAATTTCTAAACTTCTCTGAGCTCTACCTTTCTGATCTCTATAAAACAAAGTTGATAAATATAAGGAACATTATTATTATTATTATTATTATTATTATTATTAGTGATCTCAAGATAGTTGTTACAATTAGTAGAACATTTTGTGACTTTTAAGAAGGTGCTTAACAATTAATTAATCACCTGTACTATCAGTTGCTTGGATTCTTCCCCCCACTGGTGGTGAGGTGTCCATTTTAGATCACCTGTCCTTAACCTCCAGTGGTTGAGGCAGCCCTCTACAGCCCTCTACAGATGATGAGCTGAGATCCATGATGTCACTGAGGGAAGATGAAGAGCTTTTCCTCTGTCCCATATAAAGAGATAGCTCCCTAGAACTCCCTAGTGGCCTCACTCACTAAAGAGCTGAGCCAGACACCCCAGATCACAGTTAAGCTGTTGCTGTTGTTGTTTATGTTGTCTCTTGAGTGTTTGGTCCTGGGGATTGAACCCAGGACCTCAAGCATACTAACCACATGCTCTACTGTTCCCAACCTAAACTGATATTTTTTTACCTTCTGAAAACATGCTCATTAGAGGCTAAATGTGTTGAAATTCATAGAAATTGGCATCTAAGTTGGCTTAAAATTGTTTTTATCTAGTCCAAAAATATTTTCAGAGAAGACCTATCAATTTTTTAAAAGCTTGTCTATTAGGTAAGGGCAAAAGCAGGTGAGTCCAAAGGTTGTGTCAAGTTGACTGTGTATGACTTAAATAGAACAGTTTTCCACAGTGGCTGTAATTTGTGAGTTGGTTTTCATGGACCTCAGCAAATCAGACTATTGGCATCTTTTGTTAAATCTACCTTTGCTTTCTGCCGAGAAAGCTATTAGGAAAAAACCATTTCCCTTTCCTTCGTTAGTTTGATTCATGCTCTAGGCCACTCTAAACCATTAGGGGATGAAAAAGTTCATTAACGCTATTCCCTCCTAGCAGATCTCTCTCCACTGGATAAGAAAGAGTATATTCCTTCTTCTGTTTCAAGAAACATTTGCAGGAAAAGACAACACAAGAGCAAAAGGAAAAAATGTGGAGGTGAAAGTCATGATTAGTCCTCATTTAATCTATCTTGTTTTATTTTTGGAGCAAAGCTTTCAGCAACATGTCTTGTTTTCACTTACAGGGAGCAGGAGAGAGAGAGAGAGAGCATGGTATAATCAGTTGACTGGTCTTCCATGAACCAGCTTCAAATTTTATCATATCTGGGACCCCCAGATACATATTTATAGGGAAAAAGTAATGTACAAAGCAGCATAACTAATATATTACCACTTAAGCTTTAAAATCTATATAGAAATACACACATACATTTATTTTTCTATTACTATATACATCTCTGGAAATACCAATGAGAAACTATTGACCATAGTTGACTTTATAGAAAATTAAAACAGCTAAAAACAGTTATATCTTTTTGTACTTTTAAACATCGAACTATTTCTATATATTATTACCTGGTTAATAAAATTAATATTTTTCATAAAAAGAAAATTATGTCACCACAAATAGAAGATAATTGAGAAATAAAATTAATACATTGTAATCTGTGTCCATCCTTGTGTTAATTGAAAGGGAAAATGTGCTAAAATTGTATTTTATACATGTATTAACTCCCCAAGGTGAATGTAAACATTCTTGTACTGCAAACATGTACTAATAAAATTTTTAAAAAGACTAGAACCAAGCAGAAACTTTCTTCTTTATGTATTGGAAGTTTTTAAAAAGAAATTGAAACTTTCCTAACAGAGTCACTTTATGACTCAATAAAGAGACTGCTTCATGCCTTTCTTAAGAATACCCAATTTGGGGTCATGGCTTTTAGTCTCAGGTGCTCATCATTTTCTGAATCTATCTAATCTGTTTAAACTCCTGGAAATTTCTCAAGAATAGAGTTGGGAATCAAATGAAATAATGGATATGAAAATATGTCTTAAACCGTATGCAGATAAAAGGGATTATTTTCTACAAAGCTTTATATTCAGTAGTTCAGACAGTTCATATGAAAATACATGTACGTATATATTTGTCTCCATAGTTTTTGTTGCCTGTTCTGGATCTTGTGTCAGTATTCTAATAGTAGTCTGAGAATGAGAAAAAGGCTGGAAATAAAGATGATTGTCCAAATCCCACAGCGAACCCACTTCGGAACTGATGGATGAGGCGCTTCCATATCTTCATCACTTGCCTTGCAGAGACAGAAGATATGAACAAGAACGAGGACTGCTCCTGTGGTTTGTGTGATATAGGACTCTCCTTAAACCTGAAAGGTGAGGAATGAGGGAAGGCAGTGAGTGCTTTAACCTAACAGACATGGGCACAGGCTGCCATTCCATCCTGAGCAGGATGCTGGGCTCCTCCTGGCCAAGACTTTAACACAGAAGTAAGAAACCTGGACTTGGAAGTCTAATCATTTTATCACAAATATATCACATTCTTAGAAACATTATTTTTTGGTGACTGTGCCACCATGACACCACAACATAGCAGTTGACCACTGGAGATAATGAAAGCCATCCATGTGGCTATTTTTTCTAATGTTATGTTCCATGAGATGTGTAAATATTCACTGGGTGGAAAGAGGAGATCCATGGTCCAATAAATACTAGAATCTCTAGACTAAGTAAAAAGAATACTCCCTTTAGTGGGAGAAATACCTCAGAGCCTCTATAAAGTAAACAGTGTTTTTTTTAATACCTGACCACAGATTCTCTATACTACCCTCTCCCTTGTATTTTTATGTAATATATATTAACAATTATATTTTCAAAACCTTGAACTAAGAACATTGAAAAAAGCAGACAGCCACTACTTTAGACTGCACTGCTCTGAATACCCCTTCAATGTATTCAGTACATATTGGGAGAATAAATTATCAATTTACCAAGGCAGAATTAGCTGCTTTTCTATGACTATTCTCTTTAATCCTAGAGTATTCAAAGAGGCTCCTTTCCAAAGACTATACAAATGTATATCTATTGTTTACAAACACTTGCTTTAAGTAACGCTTATGCAAACACACACACACACCACAAATATTCTTATTTTCTTCCAAAGATGAATAAACACACAGAGAATGTCTCCATGATTTTTTACCTCAATGTGAAGAAATTTGTCACAGGAGCATATTTACCCAGTGAGCACTCCAGTGGGATCTCTAGACCTCATTATTTCTCAGTATAATTAAATTTTCATTAGATTAAATTATACTTTTCCTAGATTTCTCAATAAATTTGGTACCCATCAACTTTTAAAGCACCATTAGATAGGACCCCAAAAGAAACATAAAGAAAAATAATCCTTTATCAATGCATTCACAAGTCTCAATTTTACAGGGAAGTCTCACATACATGGTTTCCACATTGTATGAAAAGACTTTTAAGGTGCTTTTCTCCAAATTAAAAAAAATGGAAGGAATCCATAGAATTAGCAACAAGAAGGGCTTTTGGCTGCCAAGGAAGTAAAAGGTAAAAATGGAAAGACTTTAAATAAAGAGGATGTGGTTTTTGACAACCCAGACATATTGGCCCAAATTACCAATCCAAGAAAAACAGAGAATTCAGCTCTGAAACTACAGCAGTCTCTTTATGAGGCTTGAAGGAAAAAAAGTACAATGCTCTCAAGGCTTCAGTCTCCTTGTTCATCAGCCACCAGATAGCCATATTCCTACCCAGTTATTCTCTCCTCCAAATGGTTCCAACATAGCCACCTTCTCCTCATGCTATTTCTGCTGTGTCTGAGGGCATCCATATTTGAAGGAACAACAAATTAATTTTACCAAGAACTAGTGAGTAGAGGATGCTGGAATCTAATGAATACTCATCTCAAGGTCTGGCTTCCACCTGCCAGGGCACCATAAGGAATATGTCACTTTAGCTTGGTTGGCAAGAAAGAGTCACTTTCCATTGCACATGGGTATGGAAATGAAAACTGTAGCTGTCTCATCAAATATGTTTTCTTAAATAGCAAAATAAAACTGGCCAAAAATACTGCTGGTAACTTTAAAATATGAGAATTAAAAAGCAGCAAGAATCTTCTTGTATCGTGTAGCACAGTTGAATCTGTATCTTTCATGTATTGTTATCTAAGTCTGTCTGAATTTATCAAAGGAGATGCTGGTGGCACCAGTTGTAAAGCCAAAATATTTAGTCAAGCAACTATGTGCATGTATGTGGTACTGAAAATAATCAAAAACTCATTTACTTCCCTTTATTCCAATTAATTATCAGATAATAGCCCTTTGAGTTCCCGTAGTAGTCCAGATTGCCCCTGTCCTTAGATTATCTCATTGCATTAAAATTTTCCTTCTCCCCATAACACAAAAATCTTGAAGGAAAGGATCACAACCTGTTATGTGACCCAGTACACAGCATCACATTGGCCATACGATAGGATTTTGGAAAGTACAGTATTTTGAGCTGACCTGAATTGACCTGAGTTTATTCTTGCAACAGATAAACACAGACTGCCAATTACCGCTGATGTATACACCCAGAGGCTCCTTCTAGAAAAAGGTTGCTCCCTTGTGACATTGTACAAGTGCTGGGAATCAAAGTTTAGCCTGTTTCAATGGGACAATTTGTGAATTTCAAGTCAAAGTAGACATCAAGATCTGAGGACTTACCCTGTAGGAATCCAACCCTTACAGAGAAAGGGGTAATCGCCGTCATACCCCATAGCACTACACGAACCCACCTCCCCCTCACTGACCCTAGGTGGTGCTTGGCTTTTCTCTTGAACTTGCTGAGCTTGGGCTCCTTTTCACGTCTGTTCCAAGAATTTGCTGAATGAACTTACACACAGGCGAGTTAAAAATGAGAGCAGTGATGCTTCCAAACCAGTTGGTCTCCCTTAGAAGAAAGAAGCTCCTTTGTAAGGGTTGGACTTGTCAAGGTAGATTTTTATGTCATTTGGTACAATTCAGTAATGTTCCAGACAGGAGGATGTTTATCCAATCTCATAGTCTGAATCTTTTTTAACATAAATCCACCTTTTGCCATTTATGGAAACACTTTTAAAACTCAAGAAGTGAACAGATTCTCTGTAATAAAAAAAATATTTCCCCTTCAGTCCCTGATGTTAATTTTATTTTAATGTCACTCAAATCTGTATGACCCAAACTTACAGTGCCTATAGTGCTTACAGTTCTTGAACAGAAATGTCTTAAATTAAATAAAAACGAGCCAATAAGTTTTTAATTAGAAAACTTAATTTGATGTGATGAATGGTAGTATGTTGTGCTGTAGCACACTATAGGCTGCTTGCAATCTGAGTCCAGTGTCCACACTTGTGCTAGGGGTCCTTTCAGGTTCTTCAGGCTTGAAACACGGCCATCATTCCATGATTCACTGCTCTGTATTGGACTACTGAAAAAACTTCATTTATATTTACATCACTTATGTATTAAATAGGCCTCTATTATTTTCTTATTAGCTCAAAATGATTAAAGTAGCACTATTTTTCAAGAAAGATACTGAAAACAAAGCATAAACACAAGTACTATATTCATTCAAATGATCTATGCACTTGTCAGGATTTCTTTTCATTGCAAACAAAAGAAAACCCAACTTAAACTGGGTCATCTCTGAAAGAACCCCTGGCAGTCATTTTCCATTGGCTATAATGGTGCCACTAGTTCATCCCTGAGGATGAAAGAATGGGATCTGCTGATCACGCATGATCAAAGCTACTTCCAAGAACCATGGACAAGACTCAGGTCATTCACACTTTGTGCCTGAGACAGAGAAGTGAATTCTAGTTGTTATCAAGAAAGAATGGGAATAGATGTATCAAACAATCAACAATAAATATCCACTACATGCTTGCATTTTAAAAATTATGATTCAAACATGAACACAAATTTTAAAATTATTGTAAAGAATATTCAGATCCTGCAAAACTGGCCCTTAGATACCCAAAAATTTCTCAAATCCAATTTGAGGAAAACTAATTTTGTTAGGGTGGCCATACAAAATACTCAAAAACTTAAAAGTTTGAAAAAGAGAGTTGGGATAAGTCGATAGACTCTAACTGGAAAATACCTAAAGCTTACCCAGGAACCTGTAGAAGGAAGCCATTATTGGTTTTTAGATATGTTTATCTTGTAATTTACATAAATAAAACTAGATCTTCCATCTCTTTCTTACCACCTCACATAAAGAGGATTTTCACCCAATTTAGAGTTTACATCAGGATGCTCTGACTTGAACTGTAGGCTGCACGGTATTGATGAAATCCACTTTGGGAGGCCTATTAAAGACAGAGTAGTCTATCCAGAGAATCAGGAGAATTGAGGTCATGTAACTGCCAATCAGAAAGGAGATGCCATGAATAAAAAAAAAAGAACAGTTTCAAATGTATGTGAGCCTTAAAAGTTAAAAGAGCAGAGCTCTTTATAAAGGGTGTCAATTTTCTCCTACAGAGAAGCTGCTTCTCTAAAACACAAAGCAATAAGGACAATCGAGGTTTATTTATTCAACACTAGTCAATAATTCTTATGAGGCACACATAGGGAGCCAGGTGGATTATAATATCAAATGATAGGTGGGTTGACCTGGATGAATTCACACCAAAACAGAGATGGGGTAAAAGTTTCATTCTTTGTCTCACTGTGCTGATATTCAGTCTTCTGGAGACTGACCTCATGGGCAACTAAAGGTTACTTGCCAGCCTTTATTAACATGTCATTTCAGTCCTCGTCACATGGAATATCACAGGACTATTACTTCATACTGGGCTAGGTCATGCAGCTATTCTTTGTTGTTCAGGCAGCAATGTCCCTGGACCACTACAGATGGAAATGTGCTATTCAAAAGGATCTATTCCTCTGTGCTTTCAACTTCCAACAACATCTACACCAGCTGTGTATACAGATACCTACCAGAGGTCTTCTGCTCCTCATTATTCCAGTGAGAATGTGGACAACCTGGAACAAGTCATTTGATGTTTTTGTTATTTAATTCCTCTATAAAAAGAAAGGCACTGACCTTAACTCTAGCCCCGCTCACACGGGGCTGGTGGAAGAAGAAATAAAGGAGATTGCAGATAAGAAAAATGATGTAAAAAATTAATAGTAACATGCAACCACAGAGCTCTGTTCAATTATACAAGCATGTCTTGATTTCCTCTCATCTTTGGATTATTAATAATTCTCCAGTTTTGTCCTATGGTTTGTCCTATGGTATGTAAGTTCAAGTTCAATTTCACAATATTATGCACAATAAAGGTGGGCCAAACAAGAGTTTTGTGATAATCTATTGATGTTGCCATTTGTTTCCAACAAGCAGTCTCTTAGAAACATATTTGTGTGTACAGAAAAGCAGGGAAAATTTGAACTCAGTTTCCATTTTTACAATTACTGCTACAGTATTTTATTACTATACCTTAATTAAATTCTTCTAACAGGTACTTAAAAACTATAAAAATCCAGACAGATTGAACTTAGTAGACCATTAAGTCACCCTTCCTTTGCTCATAGAATTCTGTTTTAGGGTACGAAAAGCGACAATATTATAAGATAATTACTACTCTTAGTAGCAGTGAGTAATATCAACCCATCACCCAAGCACCAAAGATTGACAACATTTTTGTTTTGCTCTGTGGCTACAGGCTATTTTTTTCTTTCCCCACCCAAACTAAAAATCCAATAACGTTTTTCATAATGAGGGTGATGTGACTTGAGAAATATCTGTTTATGATTCATGTGAAGGAGTGAGCATAGTCTACTACACACAAGCAAGTTGCTTTGTCCCAGAGGGAAACACATTCTGTGTTTCATTAACTCAGATCTGAGGCAAAATATCATAACCACATCATCAAGTCAGAGCCTGAGTAGGCATCATGATCATCAACTCGTTCTCATATTCCTTCCACACCAAGCCTTCCAATGTCCCCCAAGTGGCTTTGTGAAAGGTATCATTAATTCCATCTCTCAAGCAGGGGAGAAGTAGAGCAACGCAAGTTGATATAAATCTCTGTCAGACTTGCAACTTACAAGGGGTTATCAAAATATAAAGGGTGAAGACTTAAATTTTTAAAATGTATTATGGCAAAAGACACACTGCTTTTATTCCCTCTCTTTACACTCCTCCTTGCTTCAAACACACTTATCCTGTCATTCTTGATACTTTATGAAGCAGCTCGGGCATCTTCTTTCATACCTCTTTAATTGTATTATTATGACTGTCTGGGCCCTCTGAATCCATTTAAAACTTTTCCCTCCCATGGCCATTTTGACTTTGGGGAAGAATCAGAAGTCTCACAGTACCGGGTTTGGTGAATAAAGAAGGCAAAAATGGTAATTACCATGGTAGTTAAGAACTATTTCCCAGAACACATAATATTTAAACAAAAATTTAAAGGATGAGTAGGAGTCATATTGCATAAATGGGTGAGTTAGTAGGACATAGGTATTACCTTTGACAATCAGAAGCTCTGTCATACTGTATATGGAAGCAACTGCAGAATTCAGTGGTGTGTCCTTTGGGTGCCAATGTGTCAAACAACATACTTCATTTATTTACATGCTTAATTTCTTAAGCAATTGAATTTGAGATCCCTGGTCTGTTGTTTCCAGCCCAAGTCCATAAGACTACAAAACAATCAATGGTCTTCGTCAATTATATGCAACCATCACTTAATTCTGTCTTTATTTGTTAACCGAATTGCTTACCTGACATTGTATAACAATTGACTTAACACTTAAATAGGTCAATTCTGACTGCATGTAGCCATGATACAAAATGAAGACTAAATGTTGATCAAAGTAGTGATGAATTATTCTGTTCATTCTAGAACAAAAAATATCCTGCAAGCAGACAGCTCAATAGGTAACATATCCCACTTGTCCCTATGTCAAGCACCACCATCTGCCCAACAGAACTCTTCTCCAAATGTGTGTGCATACAAGTACTAGATCAATCAAAACCCTCAAATATCCCTGATGCTGTTATACTGTAGGCTGCACTGAAATGCTAGCTTTGGCAGTGCCCAAACAGCTCACTGTACCCCAAATTGAAAAATAAGGCTTCTTTTACCATCCATGATTCTACTGCATCAAAACAATCCCCCAACGCCATTACTGACTGATCAGTCTGCAATGGAAATCTGGGTCCCAGTTTGATCTCATTACCTAAAGTTAGATCCGAAGTTAGCTGCATCTGAAAACATCTGAGCATCTCTCTACATGAAAAATATGCACATATACTTGTGTGTGTATCAGATATATAATTTAGAATGCATACTGTCTCCTTATATAAAAGATGAGATGAATGTGTTAAAAGCACTCCCACAAAGCAACATTCCTACAAAGACCTTATAAAAAGTTACAGTAGCTAAAGAGAGTAGCAGAATTTATCAGCTTGCCAAATTTGGTTTTGAATGGCTCTGTTTCCTGATTAGGGCTGGCTACACAGTCTAACTGACATGGCTGACTTCAGTACAACTTCGGAGCTGAATAACAAGCACTAAATCCACTATCACACTTTCATTCCAAACTCAACACAATGAGCCTCCTCATTTCTTGCTGTTTACTGTACATTTTTCAAAATCACTTCTTTCATGGGGAGAAGGAATTGAAGGGTGATTTTTGGTGCTTTCTTTTCACAAGGAGGTGGAAAGCAAAGCAAGAAGAATAGTAGATTTGACAGAGAGTTTAATCTCAGAAATGGCTGCAAATGAGATTTGGGGGTGCATGTAGGGGTGCGGGTGTGTGTGGAATTCTTTTTAAGAATAGCTAGATAAGAATATAAGGAAAACAAGTTCAGATTAAAAGACCAATTATAAACAAGTAGCTATAAAGTAGTTTTTCAGTTGGGGGGAAATTGAGAGTATGTCTAAAACTTGTAGCTATTCCAGCAATTCTTCCTGATTCATTTCATCCAGAGTATGCTCATTCCGTGTAATACTAGTCCCAACTATGTGGTGAGAGCTGCCAGTTTGGATGCTCTACATAAAGCCTCAAGCTCTATATGATGGCCAAATTTAACTGAAGACCAAAATTATATCTACATGACCAGGTAGAGCTAGGAAATAAAAATCAGTTGATATAATTTTTCCAAAACTTGCCTATGTTAGGAAAAGCAGGACCTAAAAAAGGCTGCTCTATTATTCAAGGACATATCTTAGCAAACCAGTGAACTGGACCCACTCCATAGGCATTACCCTGAGGGAGACAAAGAAAATAATTGATTTGCCTCAATTCAAACCAAAGAAAAAGCCAGACCCTGAAATCTAGTAGAGCCATTTTTAATAAAATTTAATAATGACTGATTATATAACTTTCTGCTGCTCCAATATATGACTGCTAATAATAATTTTTCAATGTCACTAAAACAAATCTCAGTTATAGCATTCATACCATTTTTTCTTTCTAATAAGAATTTTGTAAACTAATACATTTATATCAATCAGCACATTCCTGTGTTTCATCTTCTGTCCTGGTTTACTGAGTTTGTTTTCAATTACTTTTCATCATCATAGTAGTTTGTACTGAACAACATGGGAAAGAACTGTGTTCATCTACAAAGTAGAATACACCAACCAGTAATTCAAATTATTTGTTGAACTTTACTTGAACTTAAGAATCATGATATCCTTGCTTGAATAAGATCACCTGATAATACAACTCTTTATTAAGAAATATGACTATCAATAAAAATAAAAGACAGAAATCCAAACTGGATCACAGCCTTCTGGAAAGCTGAGGAAGGGGAATTTCAAGTTTGAGCCCAACCTGGGCAATGTAGGGACTTAGTGACACCTTATTTCAAAATTAATAATGAAAATGGTCTCAGAATGAGGTTCAGTGTGAATCCACAAAAAAGAGAAAGAAAGAGGAAGAGGAGGAAGAGGAGAAGAAAATGGGAAGGAGAAGAAAAGGGAAAAGGGTAAGGGAGAGGGAAAGGGAAGAAAAGGATGCAGCGGAGGCGGGAGGAAGATGAAGAAAAATAAAGCAAGGAAAAGAAGATGGAGAAGAAAAACAAGAAAGGTAGGGAGAGGGGAGAGGAAGGACAAGGGTGGAGGAGAAGGAGAGAAAAGAAATCCAAGCTGGACATTACTTGAATTCAAATGATGATCCCTACACTTGACTCACTAAATATAAGGTTAAAGAAAATACACAAAATTGATATTTTAAGGCTCTCTTTTTCTTTCATTAATATAACATACATCTTGCACACAGACCTAAGGTTTATTTACAAAAGAACAAAGTGTGTAATACACTCTCATCTACTAGGAGTCAGAGAGGACCATCTGGAATGCAGTGTGTGTGAGTCAGTAGGTCCCAACAACCTGCATCTGTGTGCAGTCTTTCTGCTGCTCCTTTGGATTTTCACTGCCAAGTCATTGCGTTTCTAAATACAACATTGCTTCTTTAAATAAGCTTCCAACTTTGGGCTTTCCAAAACGTCCTTGAGTTTACTTGTCATATTGCGTCCAAGCCAAAAAAAAAAATCCACCCCCAAAGTAGAGTGCTAATTAACTGTAGGAGTTAAAATGATTTTTAATAAATATGAAATTTTTATATTCTGGAATGAACATTTCCCAGTTCACTAGAAAAAGCAAGGAATCTGGAGTGAAAAAGATGATTTATTGAGATCAGTATATACTAACTTCAGTTTTGTTTTCTATAAAACTGAGGTAATTATGCTGGCCTGGAGAAGTTGCCATGGCAACTGTATGATATGGAAGACCTAACCTTTGAGCATCTCTGTAAGTTTGAGTTAGAGCACCAGAAAAATGAGTGAATTGAGCCTTCTTTGAAAGTAGAGAGTTTAAGACAATTCAGGAGGGTCTCTACTTCCCTCAGGTTGGCTGGCAGCTCCCATAGCAACTCTCCTGGGAACCAAAGTGTAGAGTCTTAGGGAGGCCATGGCCCAAGTGTTCAAAGGGGAATTGAACTTCAGAGCCCAGAAAATCTCAATAAGGTCCAGCTGGCTCTCTGGGAAGATCAAAATATCAAATACATCTAGACTGATGTAATCATTCTCCAAAGCTTCTGTGAATGCACAGTACTACAGGGAGAAGGGACAGAGGCTCTCACGTTTATTCCTGACAAAAGACTCTTACGCAAAATGAACAGTGATGCCTGCAGATTCAGAAGACTTCCAAATTTTTTCAGGGAAGTGTGTTCCCATACATCTGTTGAGAGGTCACTCTCAGGCAGCAGCTCTGAATTGCCCACAATTTAGATTTGAAGAATCCACTTACCATTTTTCCCTTTTCTATTGGAATGGGCATCAACAGAGGCCAGCAGTATAGAGAGCAAAGGAATACCCAGTATTGAACTATTCTATGCAAACAACCCAGAAAATTATGAAGAATCACTGCCATGGGAGCAGTTAATGAGAGGTCCAGGCCAAGCAAACAAGACATTTTCTCATCAATGAAGTTAAAAGGAAAGGGAAGCTCAAGAGACAAGAGTTCCCAAGAAAATGGAAGCCAGTGAGAACCCAAAACACATTCATGGGAAGAACTAAACCAGTGAAGGCACATTGAATACCATCTTTATGAGCAATACTTTAAAAGAAAGAATTGGAATAAAAGAAGACATAGTCCTTTCCTTTGAAAGCTTGTACCCTTATGGGACAAAAGCACCAAAACTATAAAAAAATGTAGGAAAATCAATGAATTATGAAGTGGGAGAAGGGATGTCAGATATATGAACAGACAGATTAGAAATGATAGAGAGATGATATAGACAGTATCAGCTATTATGTGCTGTATATTCTCAGTATGTCCCATATATTTTCTTTAAGTTTTATAATAACCCAATTATGTATTTATGCCAATTTTATAGTTTTTTCAAAAAAGTCTTGGGAAATTTTTTAAGTTATAAAATGTTTATTTATTTATGTATTTTAACTGTATATCATTTTATTGGTACATTTTAGGTATACAATATAATGACATTCATCATTGGAAATTTGCACCTTTACATAATCTCTCTTGGTTCTTTTTTCCCCCTTCCCCTGCCCTCTATTCAACCCCTCCATTCCTCCCTATTTACAAAAACTTTGTTTCCTTTTTTTCATTTTCTCATATTAATTCCATTCCCTTCTTTCCTTTCCCCTACCCCTCCCCTCTTCCCTTTCCCCTTCCCCTTTGCCCTTTTTCTTCCAATTTCATGGTATATATTACACCTTTTAGTCCTTATTTACACTTTCAGTTTCTCACACCAGAGAAACTATTTGGTATTTTACATTTGTGTCCTATTTATCTTACTTAAAAGTATCACCTCAATATGCATCCATTTAGCAATAAATGTCTCTAATTTCTCATTTTTTATGGATGACTAGTACTCCATTACATAAAAAAACTCACATTTTCTTTATCCAGTCTCCAGTAGATGGGCATTTGGGCTGTTTTCAAGTTTAAGCTAATATAAACGGTGCTGCAATGAAAATGGGTGCACATATATCACTGTGGTATGATTCTTTTAATTCTTTGGAGAAGATACCCAGCATGGAAATAGCTGGGTCAAATGGGACTTCCAGTCCTAGTTCTTTGAGGTATCTCCATACTGATTTCCACAGTGCTTGCACCAGTCTACACTCCCACCAGCAGTGGAGCTGTGTTCCTCTTTCCACAAAGCCCCACCAGCGTTTGTTATTGGTTGATTTCTCCATACCAGCCATTTTTTCTGGGGTGAGGTGGAATCTCAGCGTTGTTTTTATTTGCATCTCTCAAATGACCAGTGATGTTGAATATTTTTTCATGTATTTATTTGCTATTTCTACTTCTTTGTCTGGAAATGTCTGTTCATTTCAGATGCCCATTTTTGGATTGGGTCTTTCAATTTGGGAGGTCTGATTTTTTTTAAGTTCTTTATAGATTCAAGATAGTAGACCTTAGTCTGAGGAACAGCAGGTGAAAATTTTTTCCGACATTGTGTGTTGTCTCTTCACACTGTTGGTGGTTTCTCTTGCTGTGCAGAAGCTTTTTAGTAAGAAGAGATCCCACTTCGTGATTTTTTTTGTGCTAGTTCACAGGCAACTGAGGTTTTGTTCATAAAATCTTTTCCTACACCAATGTCTTCAAGAGGTCTAGCTAACCTCTGTTCAAGCTGGTTCAGTGTTTCTGTTTTAATATTTAGATCTTTAATCCATTTTGATTTTAGTTTAGTGCATGGTGAAAGATATAGGTCTAGTTTTAGTCTTTGGCAACTTGAAACCAAATTTCTTCAGCACCATTTATTAAAGAGGCTATCGTTCCTCCAGTGAGGGCGTTTGGTACCTTTGTCAAAGATGAGGTGGCTGAGTGTGTCTGGAGTTGGTTGTTTTTGCATCTTCTAATCTGTTCCACAGGTCCTCAGGTTTGTTTCTTTGCCAGTACCATGCTGTTTTTCTCACAGTAGCTTTGTAGTATAGTTTCAAGTTGGGGGTTGTAATACCCCCTGCCATGTCTCTGTTACCTAGAATTGCTTTTGCTATTCTGTATCATTTCTTATTTCAAATGAATTTTTGGATTGTTTTTTCAAGGTCCATGAAGTATGCTGCTGGGATTTCAGTTGGTATTGCATTGAATCTATATAGCAGTTTTGGAAGTATGGCCATTTTCTCTATGTTGATCCTTCCTATCCAGGAGCAAGGGATGTCTGTCCATTTTCTGATATCATCTTCAATCTCTGTTTTCTAAGTGCTATAGTTTTCAGAGAAGAAGTCTTTGATTGGTTCTGTTAGGTTGACTGTTAGATATTTCAGTTTTTTGGATGCTATTGTGAAAGGAATTGTTTGCCCTATTTCTCTCTCAGTGAGTCTGTTGTTGGTGTAGAGGAAAGCTATTGATTTTTGTGTGTTGACCTTGTATCTAGCTTCTTTACTGGATTTGGTTATTAAGTCTAGAAAACTTTTGGTGGTGTTCTTGGGGTCTTCTATATAGAGTATCATGTCATCTGCAAAGAATGACAATTTGACTTCTTCGTTTCCTATTTTTCTTCCTTTTATTTCTTTCTCTTGTCTAATTGCCATGGCTAATGTTTCCAAAACTATATTAAACAGGAGTGGTGATAGTGGACATCCTTGTCTTGTTCCTGATTTTAGTGTGAAGGATTTCAGTTTTTGACCATTTAGTATGATATTGGCTGTTGGTTTTTCATAGATGGCTTTTGTCAGATTGAAGTAGAGACCATCTATTCCAATATTTTGTAGAGTTTTTATCATAAATGCATGTTGGATTTTGTCAAATGCTTTTTCTGCACCTATTGAGATGATCATATGGTCTTTATCCTTGGCTCTATTGATATAGTGTATTACATTGATTGATTTGCATATGTTGAACCATCCCTGCATCCGTGGGATGAATCGCACTTGATCAGGTTCTATGATCTTACTGATGATCTTCTGCATTCTATTTGCTAGTATCTTAGTAAGGAATTTTGCACCTATGTTCATTAGTGAGAGTGGCCTATAGTTCTTTGTTTTGGTTGGGTCTTTCTCTGCTTTGGGGATCAAGGTGATGCTTACTTCCAGGAATGAATTTGGGAGTATTGCTTCCCTTTCAATTTCCTTGAAGAGTTTAAATAGTAGTGGCAGTAGTTCCTCTTTAAATGTCTTGTAGAATTCCTCAGTGAAGCCATCAGGACCCGGGCTTTTCTTAGTTGGTAAATTTTTAATTACATTTTCAATTTCATTGATTGATATTGGGTTGTTCAGAATTTGTAGGTCTTCTTTGTTCAACTTTGGTAGTTCATAGGTGTCTAGGAATCTGTCCATTTCTTCTGTGTTGTCCATCTTATTGGTGTATAGGTTCTGGAAGTAAGTATTGATGATCCTCTGGATTTCTGCTGGGTTTGTTGTAATTTCACCCTTTTCATTCCAAATTGCATGGATTTGGGCCTTTTCTTTCCTTTTTCTGATAAGGTTGCCTAAGGGCTAATCAATTTTGTTTATTCTTTTGAAGAACCAACTCTTGGCTTCATTGATTTTTTGTATCACTTTCTTAGTCTCCATTGCATTGATTTCTGCTCTGATCTTTACAATTTCATTCCTTGTATGAGGTTTGGATTTATCCTGCTCTTCTTTTTCTAGAAGCTTGAGGCTGAGCATCAATTTTTTTAATTGGGCTCACTCTGTTTTCCTCACATGAGTATTCACTGGCATGAATTTCCCTCATAAGACTGCTTTCATTGTGTCCCATAGATTCCGATATGTTGTATTGTCATTGTCATTTAATTGTAGGAATGTCTGATTTCTTCTTTAGTTTCTTCTGTGGCCCACTGGTCATTCAGAAGTGTATGTTGAACTTCTATGTGTTTATGAAATTTTTTGAGTTTCTTTTGATATTGATCTCCAATTTCATCACACTGTGGTCTGATAATATACAGGGGATAATTTCAATTCCTTTGCACTTACCTCAATATGTTCTATGAGTGAAAATGTGGTCTATTTTGGAAAATGAACCATGTGTAGCTGAAAAGAATGTGTATTCTGATTTTGTCAGATGGAACACTTTGTAAACATCTGTTAAGTTCATTTGTTCAAGAGTTGATTGAGTTCTAGTATTTCTTTGCTTATTTTTTGTCTAGTTGATATATCTATTTGTGACAATGGGGTATTGAGGTCCCCCACTACTATCGTATTAGTGCTTATATGATTTTTCATGTTCAATAGTATTTGCTTTATATAGTTGGGTGCATTAGTGTTTGGTGCATAGATATTTATGATTGACATCTCTTCCTCTTGGATTATTCCCTTTACAAGAATGTAGTGACCTTCTTTGTCTCTCTTAATCAGTGTGGGTTTGAAATCCACTTGCTCTGCAAAAAGTATAGCTACTTCTGCTTCTTTTCATGTTCCTGTCACATGGAGTATTATTTTCCACCCTTTAACTTTCAGTCTATGAGTTTCATTTTGAATTAAGTGTGTTTCTTGTATGCAGCATTTGTTGAATCTTGCTTCTTGACCCATTGTGCCAGTCTATTTCTTTTGATTGGTGAGTTGAGACCATTAAGATTGATGGTTATAACTGATACGTATTGACTCATCATTGTCTTGACTTTTTCTTTTTGTTCAATTCTCCTCCTTTGCTTTTAATTTCTTTCTGTGCCTGGTGGATTCATTCTGCTGGGCTTCCTGGGATTGTGATCCTCATTGTCTTTTCCTAGGATATTGTTTGAAATGTTTTGGAGTTCTGGTTTGGTATTCATGAATTTCCTAAGGTTCTCTTTGTCATGAAAGTATCTTATTTCATCATCAATTTTGAAGATAGTTTTGTAGGGTACATCAATCTGGTTTGGAGGTTGTTTTCCTTTAGGGCTTGCAATATGTCACTCCAAGCTCTTCTTGCCTTGCAGGTTTGTGTTGAGAAGTCTGCTGTGATTCTGATGGGCTTTCCTTTGTATGTGATTTGTTTCTTTTCTCTGTTTGTATAACTTTGTTCTTCTGTTGGGTTTCCAGAATCTTAAAAATTATATGCCTATGTGTAGATTTATTTTTTGATCAAGGCTAGTTGGAGTCCTATATGCCTCACTTTTCAGTATGTCAAGTTCTTTTCCCCTGCTTGGAAAGTTTTCTGTCATCACTTCTGACAGTTTTTTATGTCATCTGCACTCTCTCCTGTTTCTTCATTGACTCCAGTCAGTCTTATGTTATTCTTCTTTGCATTGTCTAGCAGCTGCTGGATTGATTTGTCATGGTCCCTTAGAATTTTAAAGAAATTTTTCTTTTCCTAGTCACTGATTACAATCTTTACTTCTATATCTGAAATTCTGTCTTCACATTGGCTCATTCTGCTGCATAGAATTTCAGTGGATTTTTTAATATCCTGAAAATCTGTTTTCATCTGTTTTATGGATTCTATTTGTTTCCTATGTTGGGATTTCATCATGTTCCTCAGGTCCTCTATATTTCTTTAATCTCTGTGCTCTCTAGATTTATTAATCATGTCTTGCACTATGGGCACAATGTCTGCTGTTATGCAAGAAATTATTTCTGATTTCATTTTTTCCAGATCCTCTTTCGTTGCTAATCCAGGGAGTCCAGTTGGTTGAGTATCAGAGTGTTCCTTCTCATTTCCCTTTAGGGTTGCTCTAGGTGATCTGGAAGTCTGGTTCTGAGGCTTGTTTACATGTCTTATCATGTTGATGGAAGGGGGAGGGTTTGGTGCTGTTGCCTGCTTGGCTCACCTCCTCTGCACTTGGAGCTGTGGCATGCTGACCCACAAGCCTCCTCTGCTCTGGGAGCTGTGGCACACCTACCTGGAAGCCTCCTCTGCATTGGGAGCTGTGGCACACTTACCCAGAAGCCTCCTCTGTGCTGGGAGCTGTGGCACACTGACCTGGAATCCTCATCTGTGGTGGGAGCTGTGACACGTTGACCCAGAAGCCTCCTCTGTGCTGGGAGCTGTGGCATGCTTCTAAAACATTTATTATTGTAACAATAATATGTGTTCATTTTTAGAATGTGGAAAATACAAACAAGTAGATGAAAAATCATTCATAGTTTCACCACTGAGACTGTACATTTTGTTTTCCCATCAATGAGACTACAGTTTTTGTTTCATCCTTCTCAAATTTTTATATGTATACATGTTGTATACAAATGTATTTTTACCTTTCAAAAATATGATAGTCACATATGACAAAGTAATTTTTTTCATTTTTTATCATATCAGGAACATTTTTCTTTTACAAAAGAATAAAGTTTTATATTAAAAAACAAAAAGCAGGAAGAAGGGAGGATAAGGGGATGTAAAGAGAATTAATATGTGTTATGTTCATGTACCAGCTACCCACAATGAATGCAATCATTAGGTACTCCAAACATGTACTAATAAAAAATTTTAAAAAGATAAAAGACTTGTAGATTGGTTCAAAATACAATAAACAGTGAGATGCAGATAACAAGAGATACATCTAAAACCACTAAAAATAACAGGTTAAAAGTAGAAAGATAGAAAGATAGACAAAGATATATTAATAAAAAACTAATTTTATAAAAAAAAAAAAAAAAACATTTTCTTTATCCAGTCTCCAGTAGATGGGCAATTGGGTTGTTTCCAAGTTTTAGCTATCACAAATTGTGCTGCTATGAACATGGGTGCACATATATCACTGTGGTTTGATTCTTTTAATTCTTTGGGAAAGATCCCCAGCAGAGGAATAGCTAGGTCAAATGGGACTTCCAGTCGTACTTCTTTGCTGTATCTCCATACTGATTTCCACAGTTGTTGCACCAGTCTACATTCCCACCTGCAGTGGAGTAAGGTTCCTCTTTCCCCACAACCCCGCCAGCATTTGTTATTGGTTGATTTCATGATAGCAGCCATTCTTTCTAGGGTGAGTTGGAATCTCAGTGTTGTTTTCATTTGCATCTCTCAAATGACCAGTGATGTTGAATATTTTTTCATATGTTTATTTGCTATTTCTACTTCTTCGTCTGAGAAATGTCTGAAACTAGAGATACTTATAGCTAAATGGATCCACATTGAGGCGATACTCTTAAGTAAAATAGGACACACATGTGTAAATACCAAATAGTTTCTCTAGTGAGAGAAACTGAAAGTGTATATAAGGACTAAAAGGTATAATAGATAATGTGAAATAGGAAGAAAAGGAGCAAAGGGGAAGAGGAAATGGGAGAGGTAGGGGAAAAGAAAGGAGGGAATGGAATTAATATGAGAAAAAGAAAAAAGGAAACAGTCTTTGTAGGTAGGGAGGGATGGAGGGGTTGAAGGGAGGGCAGGGGAATGGGGAAAAAATAAGAACCAAGGTGGATTATGTAAAGGTTCAAATTTCCAATGATGAATGTCAATATATTGTATACCTTAAATGTACCATTATAATTTTTAAAAAGAGGAAAAAATGCTAATAAAAAGGTATATGGCAATATTAATATCAAATAACACAGAAATCAAACTAAACTACATTAAATAGGGATAATGATCATTTTAATTAACCTTCCAATGCATCACTATAAGTTTGTTTCTTACTCTCCTTATCTCATCTATTTCATCTGTGTCTTTAAACTTATCTTCATTGCTTAAATACCTGTTGTGTATATCTTCTTTAAATTTCTGGAAAAATTGAATCAACTTTTCTCTAAAAGTTTCTTCTGCTTTTTCTTCCTTGTGTTCTTTGTCCTCTTCTCGCTTTTCCTCAGGCTTTGGTTCTTCCTCAAACTTTGGCTCATTCTCATTTTCTGGTTTTTCTTCAATTTTTTGACAGGGTTTCACCTTTTGTCAGCTTCTCTTCCTCCCTCCCTCCCTCCCTCTTGTCCTTCCTTCCTTCCTTCCCTCCCTTTTCTTTTTTCCTACGCATTTCCCTCTGAATGCAATTACTTCTCCCACTGATCAGATCAGTTTCTACCTCCTAGGTTTCTACCACTGGGGGGTGCTAAGAACAGATCTGTAAAATTCTGATAAACTTTCTCCTTTCATTGGCCTCAGGCACAGCTGCCATATGGCTGAAGGATGCTGGTATCCACACGGAAATTCTTGGGGATGTTTTAAAAACAGGTTAGGAATACATGGCTAGTAAATTATAGAGCTGGGATTTGAACCCAGATTTAACTGTTAAAATGCTCCTTCATACTTCAGTGGCAGGGGTAGGGCCTAGCTCCTTAGGAGCTGGCATTTTCTCTCCTGAGGTAATGAGTTCATTCTAGCTCAGGACATTTCTCCATTCACACTGCTGATGAGTTCAGCACCAAGTTTTCAGCTCTATTTGCCCTTATGATTGGCATATTTTTCTATGTGGTTAATTTCATTGCAACTGTGTTTTTATGCTTTTTAATTTCTTTCTGGAAAAAGAGTCTACATAAATAAGCAATATTAAATTGACTCAAAAACTACTGTATCATGCCCTGCCTTAAGATAACAAGTCTCAGCAACAATCAAAATCCAAAGGCAGAACAAAGTATGTCACCAGATACATCATTCAGATTCAGAAAAAATATTGTCATAAAGTCACAAAAGGCAGGAAGCTTTCACTTTCACTTTGATGAATTCAAGAACGCAAGCAGGTGGGATTCAACACAGCTACTAAAAGGCTGAGAAGGGCAGGACCGAAGCAGTGACAGACTTCCCGTATATTTAATAAAACATAGGAAAGACAGGGAATGCGCAGTGAAGAAGAGAAATTTAAAATCAGCAAATAAAAACAATTCAAACTTGTAGTTAATTCAAGCATTATCTTCAAAGTCTTTATTTAAATTTCATTTTCTTTTCACATTAGGAGGTTCGGGGTCCCTACTGTAGATTTGTTGAATTCACATCCTACCTATGTTCTTTTTTGGGGGGTTTCTTTTTCTTCCTTTGACAGCCTGTCCTTTGGGCAGAGACTGATTCTAAAGATAGATTGGCAAATGGTCTTGCCATTCCCCAGATGAAGGAATCACAGCATCATCAGACATATCATCTTGATGCTTTTAGCCCTGGATACACAATTCAAGAGAGTCATTTCTCTTCCATAAACTATCCTAAGAATACTCAAGTTTCCTTTGAAATATAGGGTAAAACTCTCCTTCTCTCTCTTTGATGCTCTTCTGAGAATTTTCTACAGCCAGAGGAAGGAATAACAGGGCTGACTGCTTTACTTTCATATCTTTTTCTATTTCACATTTGGACTTTGAGAACTGTTAGTGACAGAAAGAGCTACTTGGCACCACATAGATGTGCTCCATAGTCCCATGATCCTTTGGGGATTATGGCGTTTAGAACTAAACTGCGTGCTGGGCCTCCAGGAGCAATTTCAAGTGTGACAAATCAAAGAAGTGCATAGCCAGGTTTTCTAAATCCATATGACTATCCAAATGCCAAAAAAGTTTAGTACTTACACAGTTCATGACCCTGCCAGTATAAACTGTACCTTCCCTCAAGGGAGTACTTTTCCCCATCATTGTTATCATCAAAAAGCATTTATTAAACACTCACCTACAGGTAATGGTGAGTACAATGTAGCACAAGGGACTTTTTATGCTAGAATTATAATTCTATGACTTACCTTTCTTTGCTTTGTTCAATAAGCAACCAGTCAACTTCTTCCACCTACAAAGCAGAGCCAAAGAGCCAGGATCCTGCACAAAGAGACCTCACCAGAGGCCAGAGGAATGTGCTCTTTCTTATCTAACACCCAAAAAACGATATGGCACAAGAAGATGTTTTTCACTTCTGCTTTCAAAGGGTCAAGTTTAAAGATAGAACTGGAGATGCAAAGAAGCAGAGAGAAGGCTATGTCCACAATCTTTTCTTCTGCTTCTTTCCTTATTTCATTGAGTTTGGAAGATTATGTAATATATGATACATACTGATGTATGCGGTAAATGTATGAATTATTAAATGTAATAATGAAATGAATATTATGAACTGATTAATAAACAAATTTTTACTCTTAGTGTTAAATTCACTTGTAGGTTTGCTTCTTCCCTTAAACTTTTCCATCTAGAGATGAATACTGTGCCACACTTGATGGTCATCATTGATTTGTCTTATTAGCATATATATTTGTAAATAAACAATATATTTCTTACTTTGCTTGAGATATAATATATATATATTTCACATTCATGTTGCCTCTTCAGTAATATGTTCTTTACCCTTTCTTTTGTTGGTTTTCTTTTGCTGGGTTGTTTCTTTATAATTTGTTTATATAACTCTTCAATTGATGTGTAAAAATTTTCATATATTCTAGAAGTATATCCTATTTGTTATATGTCAGGCAAATGTCATTTCCTTGCGTTTTCATTTACTTTATGGCATCTTTTTTAAAAAATTAGGTTAGTGCTTTCTGTATCTTTTTTGAATATGCTTACTTACTGAGGGGTGCAGACAATCATTTATATTCTTAGAAAAGTTTTGCCTTTCATATACATACTTTAATTCAACTAGAACTGAATTTTCTTTACAGAGTGAATAGAACACAAATTTCATTTTCTCTATATGGTTATCACTCAGCAACATCTCTTCAGTACCACCTCCTTTCCTAGTCATTTGCAGTGGTATCTTATCACATAAAATTCCGTATGTGAATTTGTTTCTGGAGAGTGTATTCTTATGTAGTTGAATTTGTAACTCCCTATAAAAATATTACATTATATTTATTATAATTGTTTTATGTTTGGTTACCTGGTAATGTAAGTCCTTCTGATGTCTTCTTCAGCAGTGTCTTTGTTCTTCTTAAGATTTTGTTCTTTCAGACAAACACTAAAATTAGCCTGTCAGTTCCTCAAAAATCACTGAAAATGTTGGTTTTTCAACTGTGAAACTGTAATTCAATTTAGGAAAAAGTTACAAATTTAAAATATTGAAGCATTCTACACTCAAAATAATATATTTCTGGATTCATTTAGTTCTTGGTGACTTTCAATAAGGTTTTGTTGATATGTGAAGAACGATTTTCTCCATACAGATCTTGAGCATAATTTCCTAAGTATATTCTTGAACTCTGCTTCTCTTGGCATTGTATTATATTTTTTGTCTGCTGCTGATGTTAGAAATCCAACCCTTATCCTTTTATTTTATTTTCATATCATTATTACACTGGCAAATACCTCTGGCAGTGAATGGAAGTAATGGTGTTGATATCCTTGTCTTATTTTTATTTTAAAATGAGTACAATTAACACCTCACTGCTAATAATCATGTTTGATGTTATATTTTGGGTAGATATTGTAGCATTTATCAAAATATATTTTTCTATGTATTGCTAATTATCCTTGACATTTTTTGTCACTTATAGGCATCTATTAAAATTATGACATTTTTGTCTTTTAATTTGTTATAGTAAAGTTTTTTAAATCTATGTTCTAACATTAACCCATTTTTGCATTGCTAGTAGAAACTCAACCTGGTCACGCTATAATAATATCTTATGCATTGCTGTATTCCATTTGTTAATACTATGTCTACAATGTCTCTTTTTTTAAGTAAAATTAGTCTGTCCTGCAATGTTTTTTGTTTTGGGGGGGTTTTTTTTGGTACCGGGGATCGAACTTGGGACCTTGTGTTTGCGAGGCAGGCACCAGAACCACTGAGCTAAATCCCCAGCCCTGTTCTGCAATGTTTTTATCAGATTTTGATATCAAGATTATTTCAAAACATGAACTGTGTTGGTTCCCTCTTTCTTGTGTAAGAAAAATTTATATACTAATAGAATTAGTATATATTTATATACTAATGAAATTGATAGAACTCATTTGAGAAGCTATCTGAGACTGATATTCTATTTGTTAGAAAGAATCTTAACTACTTCAGTTTTCTTTTTTCCTTCTAATTACAGTTAGTATGTTGGGGGGGTTGTTTTTGTTTTGTTTTGGGGTTTTTTATGGTACCAGGGGTTGAACTTGGGACCTTGCACTTCCAAGGTAGGCAGTGGCACCACTGAGCTAAATCCCCAGCCCCAGTATGTTGTTTTTAAAGATTTTTTTTTAATATTTTGTCTCTGTTCATGTGAATTGGTAAAAGTTTTATCATAGAAGTCAATAGTTAGCTTGTTTCTAACTGTATTTCTACTTCGACCATCTTTTTTACTCCTTATGTCTTCTCATTTTTTAAATCAATCTAAAAATAAGTATATCTATATTAATAATCTTTACAGCAATTTTTAATTTGTTGATATTTGTAACCCTATTCTTTCTATTTTATCAAATTTTACATCTTACCTTCATTTTCTTTCTTCTGCAAACTTTTTAAATATTGCTGTTTTACAGTTTTTAAGTTCAATGTCTAATTCATTAAATTTTGACAATTCAGTCATAATATAATCATACAAGGGAATAGAACTTTAACATTTAATGCATTCCATATATTTCATTTGTAGCATTTCATTATGACTCAAGTTTATTTAACTTTAAATGTTTTCTATCAAGATTTATTCTTTGATTAATGTGCTATTTAACTTTCTTTTCTCTGTTCTTCTTTTGGTTTTTTCTTGGCTTCTTTTGACAGATTTATTTTGATTGATTTAACTTTTATGCTTGACGTATGTTAAATCTTCTCATTCTATCTTCCATGTCTCTAAATTTTTCTTCCACATTTTTAAATCTTCCTTTATCTCTGTTATACAATTTAAATAATTTCTTTGGTTCTAAATTTTAGTTCACTAATTCTCACTTCAGCTTTTAATTTTGCCATATATATATATATATATATATATAATTTGCCATATATATGTATATATCACCATATTTATTTAGACATATATTTTATTTGTTTGAATTTCATATGTTTCTGGATATTTTGTTACTATTTCTTGCTCAGGTTTATTGTTTGTTTGCTCATTTGTTTAGTCTCATATTTCTTTAAATTCTTTAAATTATCTTCATACACAGCATCTGATAATTCTAATATCTGTGTATGCAAGGAGGTCTAATTCTGTTGTTTCTGCTAAAAATAACTCTCTACTATCTTTATTTCACTAAATTTTTATTATGAGTTTATGAAACTTAAACTAAGATTTCTAAAAGCTTAAAAAAAAAAAGCAAGAGAGAGAGAGATAGTTTATTCCAGGAAAAAATAATGTGTATGCTTTTACTGAAAACCAGGAGAGACTACCAATATGCTACTACTCAGTGTTCTTTGAAGTATAATAGCTCAGTATAACAGGCTCAGAAGGAGCCCCCTTTTCTTGTCTGGACTTGATCTCCCTGTGTTGACATGGCATCGCCCTCAGGGTGACACTAATATTGTGCTCATTTAATGCTTAGCTTCCTCTTCATTATCCTCAACACCAGGACTTTATATGGCAAATGTGATCTGTACAACTACACACAGAGGCCTCACTCACTGTTCTTATTTACCACCCCCTGGAGACTTCCACGTTTTGTGGTAAACTCAGCCATAGATTGAAAAGTATTTATTGTAATTCTTTCCAAGACCTCCTGATTGTATTTAGTGAAATCCATCAGAGAATTTATTCCTCTAGAATGCAAACAGCATTATAAATGAAACAAAGTGTGACAGACCATTTTCCAAGTCAAAAGATGAATCAGACTATTTTTAAAGAACTCTACTGAAATGTTATAGTCATAAATTCAAACAATCACCAGCCTATAATAGGGGTCTAAGGCTCAGACCAGATAAAGAAAGTAGGCAGGAGGAAAGTTAATGTCCAGAAACTACCTTCCTCTTGAGCACCATAACATTTTGTCAGCATCATATTAGAGATGTCTGTTTGTGCCCTGCCTGTGTCCCAGACCACCTAGCTTCCATTCTAACACATACATCATACATATAACACATACATCATATATATATAACACATACATCACACATATATACATATTTATACACACATATATCTAACATATATATCATACATATGTGCATCATACATTCTAACACATACATACATACATCACTATCCTGCTCGAACTTTCCATCACTAGCAACAATTACTTTACCTAGGATCACTTAGGGGAAAATTGTTGTTTCTGCCCCATGGATGTCTTGTTTAGAACCTAGCTGTCCCACAAGAACAATACCATTTGCTTTTTAGGAGATCCCAGAGAAAGAGGGTTCTAGAAGGAATGAGGAGCAATTACCTATCATCCTGCAAGAAGCCTCTCAGCACTGGGCTGCCTGAATAGTCTGAAACAACCAGCTTGCAATCTTGGCCCATCCAAAGACAGTGATAACCCCACCTCCTGCTGAAGACATCCCTGGTCTCTGATGATCCCTTCTGACTTTCCTTAGCCAGATTTGCTCCTTTTATCACCACCTAACTACTTGTTTGCTGAGTTTATCTATGGTACTCTCTATCTCCCGTCTTACCTCCTCGAATAACAAATCCATGCCCATCCTGCTGTCTCTGGACAGATGTGACAAATTCTCTTACAGACATACGTAGAAAAGGCACCATTTAAATACAGAGAGAGCTCAAATGGGGTCAATCAGAGCCTTCCCCAGAGAATAATTGGCACCTGAAGGGAGGTGTCCCTTGAAGACAGGTGACAGAGTAGCAGTACTAAAGAGACTACAAGTAATGTAGCCACTTGAGGAACAACATGAGAGACCTACTTGTGTGGGTAATTTTTTGGTGACTACGTTGATACTTAGTGAATATTCCTTATCCAAATTGGGAAATCCTTTCTAAAATCTAGTAGAAGTAGCAGCAATTGACAGTTGCCATTTCCTGGCCCTTAGGAGCTTTCTGGACTTGCTCCCTCCTCCAATGTAATATGAATGTACATTCATCCTGTATTGGGAACCCAGACACGGTGAATGGGTCCCAGCCCACTAAGCCTAATTTCATTCTCCCTTTGAACTGAAGCATGATGAACGATTTTCCAAGTCAGAGGATGAGCCAAATTTTACCTTTTAAAAAGGAACTCTGCTGCAATTTTATAGTTACTATAACTTTTTCAATATTTTCACTACTGCACATAATAGAGAAAATGGAAAGGGCAAGTGGATTCTCGTGTCATTAAAGTGTCAGACTCTACTGAATGCCCCTGTGATGCGTGTGAATGTCTCCAGTGATATGCACCTTGTCCTGTTTTGTTGCCAACACTATTAGTGACTCTTGACTCTTTCTTCTCAGTATTCCATTTGCTACAACAAAAACAAGACTGTTGAAGCCTTGACATTTGCAACAGCATTATTCATGGATGAAGATAGAAGCAGGAGCAGGGCCTCAAGTTTCAAGAAAGCCATCTTTATAGGCCAAATAGAAGAAGAGGCAAAACTATGTACCAGGATGCTTGTTCATTAGCACCCTGTCTCCCTCACTCCAAAGCCCCTGTGTTGTCAATTGGCTTCCTGTGAGACACAGTGCCTCCCTCCCACTCTACACATGTATGCATTACAAAAGGCTCAATGTCCAAAAGGCTCTTCTGTCAAACTACATATTGTGTGAAAAGGCAACACAGACCGAAAGCCCTTCAGGAGTGCAGGTACATTTATTCATCTCAGGCAAGCTAAACAAGTGTATTTTGTGTTATCAGTGAATCCTTCAGGCAAACTAGCGTTAGGGAGGTAAAATTATTGGCTTGTTTTGTTTTGTTTTTTGTTTTTGTGTGGCATTTATTTATTTATTTATTTATTTATTTATTTATAGAGCAGACCTTCCAGAAACCATTCCTTGCACACACTAACACATGCAAGCTACAGTTTATCACATTAATGGTAAATCTCATTTTCCTTATTTTTGTTTTGTTGTTGTTCCACAAATGTGGTGTTTGTTGTTGATCAGGCAGGGCATATTTAGTCATAAGACTGAGAGATCTAAAAGCTCGTTTTCTCAGGTTCCCATGGGTTTCACCTTTTTGGTAACCTTTTACTACTGGAGAAAAAACACGAATAACTTTTACTCCCTCTTTGAGATATGTGGCAAAGAAGCCTAATATGGTGGTTTCTAAGAGGTTTTCAGATGCTTGGATTATTGTGTCCTAAAAGTTTAAGATCTATCATAAAGCTGCCTAAGGATGGACAAGATTCTGAGAATGATGATTACATGAATACGTCAGGTGAGAAAAAAACCCAAATCCTGCAAGCAGACATTTCTCTGCCCTATAGGCCTCCTCGCATTCCCTTTCATCTTGGCACTTCTCTCACCCCAGAGTAGCTGCTATAATTGCAGACATGGAATCTCCATACAGCCCCACCCCAAGGCAAGAAGGGCAGTCTATTCCTTTGCATTTCTTTTTATCAGGGAGGAAAATGGTCACTAAACAGCTCTCAGAAGAAACACTGTGTGGCTCTATAGGCCACTTTAAGTCATATATACATGCTCTTTCTTTAAGGGAGGCTAGAAAACAGCGTTGGCCATTTCCAGCCCCTGTAGTGGGAAATAAGTGGTGGTTTAGGAAAAAGTATGAGGAAGACAACCATGTATTGTTTCTGTATATTTCTTGTTCTCTTTCTTTCTCTAAACAACAACAACAAATAATCTGCCCACATAAAATCAGTATATTCCCCCCTGGACTGGCTTACGTATTCTTAGCTCTTTTGCTTTTGGTTGTCTCCTTTCTACATGTTTACATCACTCCTGGCCATTCTTATTCTGTCCATTTTGGTGGTGGTGGTAGTAGTGTGCTACCTATGGCACTTTGAGGATGGAAATAGCCCTCAGTTTAGTCAATGAAGTTCAAGAACATATGCTGTCCTTCATTCCCCCATGCTTATATGCAAGGTCTTTGGCTCTGACCCCCATCTGTAAAAAAAGAAATAATAATTCCTGCCCTACCTATTGCTAGAGGTAACTGAGGGCCAAATGAGGAAAGATGTGTGAAACTGTCTTGTATGCTGTCAAGCACTTTGCATATTAAATGTGCTGCTGTGATATCCTAGGATATCCTGGTGTGCACTCAGAAACACCTACACCTTGAGTTGCCTTCTCTCATCTACTACACTGAGGTCATTTGAAAAGAAAAGTTGTTTATGTGATTTAGAGATTTCTAAATATTGGCTGGAAAGAAGCTGATGTGTCCACAAGTAAAGAGTACAAAATTAGGGATATAATGACCTCTTTCTCCTCTTGACTACATTGTTCTGGGCAGATCACTACAGGTAATTGGTCCTGAGCAGGAGCTGTCTACAATGGAATGTGCTACAGACTTGAGGAGAGGCTATTGATGATCAACTATTTAGACCACAGGTTTTCTCCTTCATCCTCTTTTCTCCATGTCCCAGGCAGTTGTCTCAAAACACTGAGTTCCTCTGCTAAGATCTAGGTGCTTTCATGTGCTCATAACTGACCTCCCAGGGAGCAGGGCTGACCCTTAGTAGCATCATGAATTCTATTAAAAATACTGCCCCTTTACCTATGATCTCTTGTGTTTGTAATACTATATACTAAAAAGACTGAGATGTAAGTCTTATTTTCTATATACTCCAGTGGAGAATTGTGCAAGAAAAACTACTCAACTCTAGTTCAAGGCACAATAGCCAAGAAGACTCCAAAGTGACAGACTTTTAGTATCAAACACAAAGCAAAACCAAAATGAATCTAGGCAGGAGCACTGAAAATGATTTAAAATATAGGAAGATGATGACATGTTTGTAAGTAGAGAGGCTTAAAGGAAAAGCATGAGCCAGATTCAAGATAGAATTGTAGAAGTACATTGGAGGTGAAGCAAAATTTTAAAAAGAAGAGGAAAAACAAGTCTCTCCAACCTTAAGCAGTTCCCCATTAGGCTCCCCACTCCCTATGGCTGTTACTAACTTTGCTCCTGTAAGTAAGGTCTTATGACACTTTGCTTCTGTAAGATCCTGGTTTTTCCACCAAGATATGCTAAGTTGCAAAACTGTCACTACTTGATTAACTGCCTTTGCCCTGCTTCTGGAAACCTGCTTGCCCACTCACCAGTTTCTCACCACTAGGTAGACTGACCCATTTGACCACACATGTAAAACTAGAGCCTTTTTTTTTGTTCTGGACTCATCCTTTGGATACAAATCTGCTAGGATGGTGGGCACTTAAATCCTCCTGTTTCACCCATTGGTCTTTCTGCTCTCTTAAATTCTGAAACATTCCCTGGCAACCATGAAAGGACTAGAGATGACAATCTTGCTGTCTGCTTTGCCTGCAGGCTTGGGGACTCCATCCTGGGAGAGACCTCAAAATCCCTAAATGCCACATTGAGAGATTTAAACTCAGTGAGAGAATCTGTTTTCTCGCAGCCTGGCACCCTCCCCTGTCAGTGCAAAGGAAGCTGAGTGGCTACAGGACAATTCTGGAACAGTATGCTACAGGACTGTGGTAATGTTTTGGAGCCTGAGGCAAGATCTGTCCCATAAGGATGGAAGGGGAGTTTGATCACTTCCCAAGGTGTACTGAGAAGTCTGTCTCTAATCGAGTCAGAGGAAAACCTACAACCACAAGAGTGTGACCCACAGCAAGAATAGCTTGCAAGAGTCGTACTGAATAATCTGACCCAGGAAAGTTCAGACAAAACCTACATCCAAGTTGGGAAAAGGAACCAAAAACAGGGAGTTATATGATTGTGTGTGGATGAGTGGAGTGAAGTGTGTGGGGCTGCAGGTCAGTTAGCATAGACTGTATGGCCCAGGAAAGAGTGGGATGGACTGGGACAAGTACCAATCCACATAAAACTTATGGAGGTGCCCCACAAGCAGTAGAGAAGTTGTGGAGTCTGAGTTCAGGCTTATACTGAAGCAGGAGAAAGGTGGGATACCCAGACCGAGCACTCGGACATGAAGTAGGAGCAAATTGGCTTTAATTTGCAGGCAGCTCAGCAAGGGATTCATATTGCCTTGAGAACATTGAACAATTTACATTTATTTTTGCACCTCTATGTTTCTATGGGGCTTGCTCTCATGGGAGGGGAAACAGCAGCTAAGGTGGCTCAGGAAAATAGTAAGAGTTACACAAGCAGACCAGCAGTTAGGGGAAGCAGGAAGTTCTGGCAGGACTTTCTAAGACCATTATACTCTGGTGAACTTACAGCATAGATGTAGTCATGACTACCAAGTGCCTTTTATAATGGGGGGAGGGTGGTTTTCACTCCCAATATGAGCCCTCCAATTGCTAAGCAGTGCCTGAAAACTCTCTAATCAGCCTAAAGCAAAAGTGATTGAGAGTGATTCATGCCTTCACAGAGGATATAGGTGGAAAAGTGCCAAAATCCCCCTGATTAGAGGGTATGTTAAAGAACTTTAAGAAAAGCTACATGGGGGACTATGGAGTAAAGCTGAACCCTAGAGGTTGAGAACTCTTTGCAAAACTGATTGGCCTTTCTTTGATATTGGATGGCTGAATAGAGGAACAATAGATAGGGGAACAATCAGGCATGTATTTCAGGTGGTGACCAAGGACAAAAGACAGCTAGGACATCTAGACCAATTTCCTTACATTGACTCATGGCTGAATATAGTCCAGACCTCTTCCATGTGGCTACAGCCCTGTCTGGTGGTCTATTCCAAAACACTCATGGCCCCAGCTGAGTCTAAAACAAAGGGGAAAGAGGAATGAAATCTGCAGGAAGCCTCAGGAACAAAGGAAAGGCAGCCAAAAGAGCAAGAAAAACTGGTTCTACAAGAGCAACCAGAGGAGGCAGAGATCCCCCCTTAGACCCCAGTCTATCCTCCCTAGTCAAGGCCAACCTGAAGGGAAGGATCAGATGACAATGAATCCCAGGTAAGAATCACCCCAGAGGGAAAAATCAGAACTATTGCCCCAGGAGGGAAATGAGGAGGGCCCAAATCATCAAATGAGCCACCTCTGATTGGGCCACACAAGGGTTTTGCAGATGCCCCTTCAGGAAACTAGGGGGCCCATTTATTATGATATGGATGGCCAAATCCAAGGAGGACAATAGAGCTTTATCTACCAGCCCTTCTCAACCACTGACCTCCTTAACTGGAAACACTATAATCCCTCCTATATTGAGAGGCCCTGTATAGAAGGATTTGATGCAATCCATCTTCCAGGCATATAATCCAATCCGGCCAGATTGCAAACAACTTCTCTTGATGCTGGTTACCACTGAAGACTGCCAGAGAGTGACCCTAGCAGTCCTCTGCTGGTTAGAAAACAATACCCCAGCAGGTGTAATGAATGTTAAAACATATGCTCAGGACCAATTCATTGGGATCCAAATGATGCAGCTCAGTAACAACACTTACAGATGTACTGAGAGACTGTCTCTCTCTCTCTCTCTCTCTCTCTCTCTCTCTCTCTCTCTCTCTCTCTCTCTGGTACTGGGGATAAAACTCAGGACCTTGTACTTGTGAGGCAGGCAGCTGCACCACTGAGCTAAATCACCAATCACCGGCCCTCTGAGAGGCTCTCTTACAAGGAAGGCAGGAAGAGAGCAATCAATATGGGAAAGATCTCAGATATACTCTAGGGAACTGATGAAAGTACCAGGCAGTTTTATGAGAGGCTCTGTGAGGCACTCCAGCTTTACACTCCATTTAATCCTGAGGCCACTGAGAATCAGTGCATGGCAAACATAGCCTTTGTGGGACAGGCTCAAGTAGACATCTGATGAAAACTACAGAAGCTAGAAGGTTTTGCCAGCATGAATGTGATAACTTTTAGAGGCGGCTGCCATGGTATACATTAACCATGACCAGGAGGCCAAGCAGGAAACCAATGGAAGGATTAAAAAAAAGGGCAGATCACTCATGGGAAAAAAAAACAAAACTGAGGTCATGAAAGAGTTCAGCCACAGATGTGGACAGGGAAGGAGTCAAACCAGGCAAGGACATGAGAATTGGACAAGGGTAGATTAGGATCAATGAACATGATACAAAAAGAAGGGACACTGGAAAAATGAATGCCCATAAAATGATGATGGAGATAATGAAAATTAAGAAAACAGGAAGCAGCCTGCTAAAGGTTACTACCCCCAGAAAGGGCCAGCCACCAACCTCATCAGACTATCAGGAACTGAAGGTTATGAAGATAAGGCAAGACCAGGCTCCATTGTCTTAGGCCCCCAGGAGCCCATGGTCACAATGAAAGTAGGGAGCCAATTGATGGACTTTATGGTAGATGGCAGGGCTGAACACCCAGTAGTAACACAACCTATTGTCGAGCCACCGGAGCCCCAGAGAAGAGGCCATTTTGCTGCCCTAAAAAGGTGTGCCATAGGGGGACAAGAGGTCCAACATATCTTCCAGATTTCCTAGTTTCCCTGCTAGGAAGAGACTTGCTCCAAAATCTAAGGCCCAAATTGTCTTTGGACCACAAGGAAATATGATTTTAAGTCTGACTCATCCAGGCACCGTGGTTTACTGTTCCACAAGCTGAAGAGTGGAGTCTGTATTCAGAAAGGTCACCAAAGCAGAGATTAGATGAGCTATATGAGCTGACATATAGGGTTCCTGGGGTATGGGCCAAAGATAACCCACTTGGGCTGGCTGTAAATCAAACACCAGTGAGAGTGGGGCCAAAACTGGGGGCAATTCTGGTTTGAGTCCACCCATACCCCCTCCACCAGGAAGCCATACAAGGCATTCAAGGACATTTAAAATGGCTCCTAGAATATGGAATCTTGGCTAGATGCCGGTCATCTTGGAATACCCTGCTTTTATCAGTATGCCAACTTGGAACTAATGAATTTAAACCAGTACAGGACTTATGTGACCTGAATCAGGCCACTGAAATAATTCACCCAACAGTACCAAATCCATACACATTGATGGGACTCAATCCAGCATGTGCTGCTTGGTTTACTTGCTTGGACTTGACAAATGCCTTTTTCTGTCCTCACCTTGCACCAGTCAATCACCCCATCTTTGCATTTCAATGGGAGGATCCTGTCATGGGCATAAAGGAACAGCTCATCTATACTATTTTTCCTCAAGGCTTTAAGAACTGTCCTACAATCTTTGGATAGGTGCTTGCTACCGACCTCAAAGCCTTCATCACACCAGAGGACAATTGCACCTTGTAACAGTATGTAGTAGCTCTTTTTGGCAGCTCCAACTCACGAGGACTGCTATCAAGGAACTAAAGACCTCCTTCATCTACTTTGGAAGGCTGGATATAAGGTGTCCAAGAAAAAGGCACAAATTTGCCAACAAGAGGTCAGATATATAGGCTTCATAGTGACACAAGCATCAACTGGGCATTGAATAGAAACAAGCTCTCTGTGCCCTCCCAATCCAAACCACCTGATGCCAAATAAGAGAGTTTCGGGGAGCAGCAGGATTTTGTCATATCTGGACCCCAAATTGCTCACTTATGGCTAAGCCCCTATATGAAGCCACCAAAGAGGGAGAGTGCTTCTCCTCTAGGAAGCTGACCAGGAAAGGACATTTAAACAAATCGGAGTTCCTGACTCAGGGCCCAGTCTTAGGACTGCCAGATATAAGCAAGTTTTTTTTCTTATATGGCCACAAATGGAAGGGAATGGCTATAGAACTCCTAACTCAGGTCATGAGATCTTGGCATTGCCCAGCTGCATACTTGTAGAAACAATTAGACTCTGTGCCCCTAGGATGGCCTCTGTGCTTTAGATCACATGCTGCCACTGCTCTGCAGACACAGGAGGCTGAAAGCTGACTTTGGGACCAAGTACCATACTGAGTTATAACTTTAATGGACCACAATGGGCACCATTAGTCATTAAATCTGAGGGTGATTTGGTAACAGGAGCTCCTGTGTGAAAATCCTCACATAACTCTAGAGACAGTGAACACTCTTAACCCAGCTACTTTGCTCCCAGTTGAACTGGGAGCCCTCCTTCATGTCTGTGTGGAAACCATGGATGAAGTATTCTTAAGCTAGGGAGATCTCACAGATCACTCCCTTGGATACTCAGATGTTGACTACTTCACAGATGGAAATAGTTTTTTGGTTTTTTTGTTTTTGTTTGTTTGTTTGTTTGTTTGGTACCAGGGATTGAACTTGTGGAAATAGTTTTTTACTAGATGGAGTCCAACAGGCAGGATATGCACTGTTGACACTGGACTCAGTGATGGAGGTTCAGCATCTGCCCACCAGAACCTCAACCCAGAAGGCAGAGCCAATAGCCTTGACAAGGGCTCTTTCACTAGCAAAAGACGAAAAGGCTAATATCTATACTGATTCCAGATATACCTTTGCTATGTTACATGTTCATGGAACTATATGTAAGGAGAAAGGGCTCCTAACTGCTGGGGGAAAAGAAATAACAAAGAAGAAATTTTACAGCTCCTAGATTCTATATCTGCCCTCCAAAATTGGTTATACACTACAGAGGACATCAACAGACTGGAACATTGGAATCCAGAGGAAAACAAAAGGCAGACAGGGAAGCAAAACAGACTGCTCTGACAAGACCTATAACCTGAAAGAGGGCCCCTGGCCATGCCTCTCATCCCAGAGCCTCCTCTCTCAGAGACCCCAAATTACTCTTCAAATGAAAAAGCCTGGTTTGCCCAAGAATCTGGAAATTATATCAAGGGAGAATGACAGAAGTTCTCTGATGGGAGACTTGCCATCCCTGAAATGATGGCTCCAGGTTTGTAAAACAATTCCATCAAGGGTCTCATATGGGAAAAATGACACTAGAGATGTTATTAGGCCATTGTTTCTATGTGCTGTGGCTCACTGCCCTCACCCGAACTTTTTGTGAGCAATGCTTAATCTGTGATCAAAATAACTCAAAACAAGGGCCCATCAGGCCCCCAGGAATTCAAGAAATGGGTCCTACCCCTTGTGAGAATTTGCTTATGGACTTCATTGACCTGGCTCAAGTGAGAGGCTGTAAGTATATGTTGGTGATTGTCTGCACCTTTTCAGGATGGATTGAGGCTTTCCCCGCTCTAATAGAAAAGACATAAGAAGTGACAAAGGTACTGCTAAGGGACATCATCCCAAGATTTGGACTGCGCCTGACCTTGAGGTCAGACAATAGACCATCATTTATAGCCGAGATAGTTCAGAGACTCACACAGATGTTAAAAATAAAATAGAAACTACACACAGTCTACTAGCCAGAGAGCTCAGGGAATGTGGAGTGCATGAACTGGATACTCAGTTGTTGAAAAAATATTGTCAAGAAACCCACTTGAGATGGGATCAGGTCCTGCCAATTGTCCTCCTCCAAGTGCACCCCCACCAAACAAATCTGGGTATTCTCCTTATGAAATCTTATTCTACTGGCCACCCCCAATCATAGGTCAAATCAAGGGTGATCTCTGCAAACTAGGGGAATTGACCCTAAGAAGACAGATGCAGGCTTTGGAGACAGCCATGCAAGATATCCATGGCTGGGTACAAGAAAGAATACTCGTAAGTCTGACAGACCTGATACGCTACTTCAAGCTCGAGGACTTTTTTGGGGTAAAGAAATGGAATCCAAACACCCTGAGACCCATATGGGATGGGCTGCATACTATAATCTTGTCCACCCCACTGCTGTTAAAATTGTGGGACCTGTGCTTTGGATCCACCACAGTCAACTAAAACTGCCAGCCCGAGACAAGTGGATCAGCCAACAGGATTCAGATCATCTAAACTAGCTGATCCTATGGTGAAACCGAGCCACCACCAGCTCTGGTCACCCCAAAAGCTGACTAGTTTATGCTTGGCTGAAGCCTGAAGAAATGGCAACTCTGCTCTGGTCACTCTGGAAGCCAGCCAGTCCAAATACAGCCTGACCTTGAGAATCAAGATGGAGTTACAATGACAACACAAGTCTCTTTTTCTTTTTGTTATAGTTCTCCTTTTGCCCCTGCTAAGAGAAAAATCCCCAGAGGGATGTTCCCACTGCATCTATACCACATGGTTGATGAGCATCATAACAAGAATGCTGCCATACCATACCTATTATGAATGTACAGGGACACACTGGGGAACTTGTACTTATAATCAAATAACCTACTCAGTTGGTGACCCAGGAGACAATCAGCCCTATATTTGTTATGATCCAAGTTTCCACCTTATGAAACTTGGTTCAAAGTCCATGCTGAGAAGGAGGGAAAGGCTGACAGTGGCCTCTTAAACAAAACTAAGGTCCCTCCAGATCACAAAGGGGCCATTTCTTTGTATTTTGATGCATACCAAACAACATATCTCTTCCCATCCCCTCAGGATCTTGATTTCCCTTCTTTTTTTTTTTTTTTTTCCTTCTTCTCTCCCCCTCACCTCAGTTGTTCTCCAGGAAAGATCTAATACAGGCAACTTATGGTTTGGCAAGGATTGAAGATCAACAAATATTTCATTTGAAATTATGGCTCAGTTATAGAGTAAAAGATATTGCTTCCTATCAAATGAATTTCATAAGGTTGAAGTGACATCACATCCCTCAGCCTGAAAGACAGTGAAACTCAAAGTATGCCTGAATCCCAGCCCTAGTTATATAACATTTGTCATGTGGGGAAGTCAACTAACCCCTCTGCATTCTGGTATCCTTGTCTTAGTGAAAAAAATCCCGTCTGTCAAACCTGCGTCACAGAGCTGTTACAAGGATCATAAAATAGCTCACAGAATGACACAGCATGGGGGCGCTACTCACAGGAATCCCTGAAGATGCACTCACCACAAGGCAGGCACAGGAAAGTACAGGGCACTGGTAACATTCCAGACATTCTCCTTTGTTCAGCAGCCCCCAGATACATAGGACTCTGGCCTGGACTGGCCATGTGGAATCCACAAGCTTGCTTGAACTTTTACCTGGAACACGGCATGGCAGGAAAAGGGCTCTTTGGCCATCAGAGCTGGTAACACACTTGGACCTTGTCCTCTCATGGGCACTGAGTATGGAAACCCATCAACAGAGCAGACAACAAGGAGCCCCAGGTTTGAATTCTCACCTACTTTCTTGTCCTAGCCCTACTCTTGGCTGTCCATGGGAACTTGAGTTAATCACTCTTGTCTCTCTGAATGTAGTTTCTTCTTCTATAAACTAAAAATGATGCCGCCTTTGGTGTCTACCTCCCAAACACTATGATTCTAACTAAAGAGACTTAGGGCACATTTGAATACTCCTGGAAGCACAGGATGTCTTTTGATAGCTAACTAAAAATCTTACATCCTTAAGGGTAGCTTCCCCAGTTTTCCAGACAGAATTGCTGTTTATCCTATGCATCTCTGAGAGTTTCATTAGTTCCTCTGACACAGCTCAACCCATGCTCTCGCTGCATGGATATGTGTCCTCCAGTAAGGTCCCTGAAGCCTAGAAGTCCCATATTTTTTACCTTTGAATATTCAGGGCTCAGCACTGGTCCTGCACATTGTGTTTGTGCAGGGAATATTTAGGTGAATGAAAGTGTTCTCCAACAGTGGATTTATCCTGGACTGCTTTGCCTGCAGGCAGGCCATTTTTGGCTTGGAGAGAAGACACTTTTTAGAAACTTTGTACAGGCTGGGTCCAGAGTGCCAGAAGGTAAATGCAAGACTATTATGAGAGGGTAGGGATATCAAAGGCAATTGGAGCCATTTTATATTCAGTCCTTCCTTGTCCTCAGGGCTCTAGAGAAAAAGTGTTTTTACTTGTTCTTTTTCTTCGGTCTTAGAAATTGTGTCCTGAAGACATTTCTAATTGAAACAGTGGAATTAGAAATTAGGGCACAGGATCATATTGATGGGTCCACTGTAGAGAAACTGCCAATAAATTATCCAATAGCTCTACACTGTTGCTAGCTCAGGGCTCCATTAAATACACAATATTCTACCCCAGGATGTCAAGAGGCATAAATGAGATACTTTCATTGTAGAGAAATGTGAAGCAGCTAAACCAAAAATTTTGCTAAAGTTGGAATTTTTTTGTCTTCCCTCAGTGTGATCTCAAGATGAAATGCAATCCCGCAGTTAAAAATGGAACAATTTAAAGGTATTTGATTCCAATGCCTGAAACATGTAAAAATGTACTCTAAAGAATGTTGAGCTGAACTGGCAACCAGATTTGCCAGCCATTCTTGGGCACTTTCTAAAGGGAAGTATTCCTGGGATTCAGTCAAGCCAGGTAAAGTCCCAATAATATTAGAATTACTTGCTCCATTGTTTTTTCTTAGAAAGAGGAATATTCCATAATGGATTGTAATCATATTGAACAATATTATGTTTAAAGATGTGGTTGGTTAAGGAGACGGTCACTTATTTTTCTCTAGGTAATAAAATGCTTCTTGCTAAATGCTAGGACAAGTGGAATATTACAGATGATTCTAAATGCCCTAGAGAGTTAAAACAAATTAGTTGTCCATACCTCTAGCTGAGTTGCCATTCTTTGGAATGAAATTGTCTCCTGCAAGGAATGTATGTTGTTTGAGGTTTGGAAGACATGTCAGTGAGCTTCTGCACAACAAATCAGAATTCTTTTCATCATATACAGTTGCTGTATTTCAAGAAATAATTTATGTTAGCACTACAGACAGGGCTTCCATCCTCAAGCCCTTACACTATTGAACTTGTTTATATAAGTCATCTTGCTGAGCCATTTTATTAATGAGTAAAATGAAGACTTAGAGAGGGTATGTAATAGCTTCAACATCACACATATAGAAAATATCAAGGCTAGTTCTAAGTCAAGTCTTACTAACTTCGAAGCCTGAAGACACTGAGGCTGAGAGAAGTTAATAACTAGACCACACCTGGTTATTTTGCCGAACTGGAAAGCAAAGACAAATATGCCTTATTTCTGTTATGGCTTTCTTCCATGATGGAACTGTGGTTGTTCTTGCATTTGACTCTGTGTCTTAAAATTTTCTGAGCAAATAGATGGCTGTAGGCAACTCGCAGTGTTTTTTTTAAGCTTCAGCCTCTTTGGCCATTTAGATCATCATGTAAAGTTCAATAGAATCCTGAGTACTGAGAGAAGAAAATCTCAGTCACTTCCAAGGATCCACCCACTTGGCCCATACTGGGTTCAAAGGCCTTGTTGTCTCTGTGTATGGTAGAGGTGGCTTGAGCAGACTGGACATTGGCAAAGCCACAAGAATCTTACCAGAGGCATCCATGCTGCTAAAGACTGAGGCCATGGCTCAACCCTCAGAGTTCTTGAGCATCTCTTAAGTATTTAATAAATCCATTTGGTCAGTTTATTCTGCATCTTCTCTGAGACAGGGTGTAAGTTATAAGAATGACAAATATGGGCCCTGCCTTCAAGTATAAAAACAATAGCTGACAATAGTTAAGCACTTGTATTTGCCAGAGATTCTCCTAATGCTGGATATACATTAACTCAGTTAATCTTCACACACCCTGTGGTCAGTACACCCAATGGTCCCATTTTACAGAGAAGGACATTGAGGCACAGACAAATATAATTTTCCCATAGTCAGTTATGGGACATGGACAAGTAGCAAGCCTCGCCAAGCCAGTGGGCTGGGCACTGGGTGATGACAGTACTTTGAGCCTAGAGTTGGGGGTTAGGAAAGGCTTTCCAGAGACCACAGAATGAGGTAGAATTAACCAGGAAGCAAGTGAGGCATGAGCATTTGACATAGCAAGGACAATGGGGAGAAAGGGACACCTACGGGTCCTAGAAAATGTCAGTGTGCCTGAGCACTCAGACAGCAAAAGATAAAACCAGAGCGATCACGGCAGCCTTTTATGGCATATGGCTCATTGCTCAGGCTTGAGATCCTCTTCAAATGATCAGAATCAGAGACTCTTCAAAGTTACGAACTTGATCTAGACTGTTAGCAAATCAAAGGGAGGAAACCAAGATTAGTGTCCTATTTCTTCACAATATTGCTTTTTAAAGAGTGGCTTAATTTTTTTCTCTCTTTACCTCAGATGAATTCTGGGGTGTCTCGTTTTTCATCCTGCTGTGATGATGAAAGGAAGTGGTAGAATGTAATATTCTTGTCTCCCAGAATAATGTCTATAGCAAGCTTTTCGTGAAATGCTAACCTACCAGCCTCATTCTGGGCAGGCATTCCTCTCCAGCCCACTTCTAACAGCGAGGGCCAGAAAAGGTGTCAATGCACAGTTTAGTATTTATGCACTGAGTTCCCTAGCTCTCCCCTTTCAAAAAAGGAGACCTGATAATCTCTTACAGAATAGATATATCTCATCTCTAAGAATAGAGAGTGTTTCACAGACACAAAGTCATTAAAAGTCCATACTAAAAAATGTCATATCTTGAACTTTATAATCCAAGTACTACAAAGTATTTGAAAAGTAATAGTGGACAGTAATAGTCACATAAAATCAATATGGTATAAAAGATTAAACTCTCCCTCCATGCTCAGTCATGTCCCTGACCCTATCCCTCGTATTTCACTCATGTCCCCAGCTTGATACAGTTCTTGATTGTCCTTGAGAAGTCCAGAGGATTTCTATAACTGCCCCGGACATGGTGCTCCATTGGTACAATAGGTTACACTCCGGTTTCATCACAAGTAAGGACTGACGGATGAGAGGATATGAAAGATGAGAGCACGTAGTGGTACCCAAAGGGACTTCTCAAATCTTTTACTCTGATCTCTTCATTCTAAGAATCGACTGTCTTTATCTCCCAAAGTTGAGAGCCACTGGGGTGATGGTGGCTGGCTAGACACAAAAGAATAAATGAAGAAAGATAGTAGATATTAAAACCCTAGGTATTTCACAAATTAAATATAAAAAATTTTTTCTGGATAAATTCAAAATATTAATGGAGGCTGAATAAGGTTTTTAAAAATATTTTAAAGTTCCTGCCCACTTCTTTGACTCCTTAAAGTTATAACTCATAAAATCAAGAAAGTCCAATGAGTTTCGGAGTACATACTTGGGTTCTTTCCCTGTCCCCTTCTCTCCTTGTATTTTGATTCACCTAATATTATTTGAGCACCAACCTTGCACCAATAAGGGTGCCGGGTGCCCCAGCATAAGCTTAGCCTTGTCCTCTGCCACTTGGAGGGTCTTGGCCATCTATTATCAATTTGCTATTGATGAGGATAATAAAACCAGCTCCGCAAGTAGCATGCACAAAATCCCCAGACATCTCTAAATGTGGTGACTTAGTACTCCTTCACTAACTCATTCCCCTAGATAGGGATAGATGTTGGATCTCCACAAGGAATGCGGGTAAAGAGTTTTCATATGGAGTTAGACAGCTCTTGTCGAGAATTTACCTTCATTTCCAGCTGATGTTTCCCACAACCACCTTGAAGACAGTTGGCTTCAAGAACTCCCTTGTGATTGAATAATGCCTATAACTATGGCCTCCTAAGGATTTTACTTCAAATGGTTCTAAGAAAGTCCTAGTGGGACTATTTCATCACAAATAATTGCCATTACAAAATAAAACACATGAAGGTCTATCATTTTATAAGCACATGAGCAAGATCTGTGGAGACCTGCAGCTCCTCTCAGCCTCCAATCTCTGTCTTTGGCTATTTGATCAGTAGCTCTGATAATTGGAAAAAACAAAACAAAACAAACAGTGCTTCCTCAGGCTTTTAACCACAAAGGCAACCTCAGCTACAATTCATACCATCTGCTCCTATGAACACTTCCAAATGGACTGAAGTGGAGAATGCACTTCAGAATCTGGCCCCTTCCCTGCATTTTGGAGGTGGTGAGGGTGAGGGATTCTTTTCTTTCTTCATAATCTCCAGACAACTGAATACGACCAGTGGAATTCTTGCTGACTATTTCCAATTTGACTTCAAGCTGTTACAGAAACAGTGTTTTCCATGAGGAGGTCTTGGTTAAGAAATCTCCTCTCCCACTTAGAGTCTAACAAAGAAGTGGTTTATGAACACTCAGCCTCAACTCAAGTAGTCTAGACTGGGTGCTCAGAATTGGCAAGAACTATCATTTCCAACTAGTTCCTTGCTCTGTGTGTTCAGTTGCCATTTTATAGGCAGGGGTTTTTTTAAATAAATAAATAATGTTTGGGTGAAAGAATGCTGAAAATTCCTGGCAAATTTTAGGGAAGGGATCCCTTTCAGGCAGAGAAAAAGTGTATGAGGGAGTTCTTTTTGTAAGAGGGAAAAGAAAGATATTTCTGCCTTTCAACAAAGAGCTTCAAATGGGCTTCTGCTTATTTCCTTGGTTACTCCCCCGCTATGTCATTTTCTTCTGATAAGCTGAATTGCTGACAATGACTGCTTCATCCCTAATGCTGGGCTGTTTGCAGAAGTAGCTGAAAAGCCGTGTGTTAAATTATAAAATAAGAAGGTATCCATTTCCTCAGGAAGCTTTTCATTAAGAAGCATTCTATAACCACACAATGTAATAGCCTGATGGGGTGGTTAGAGTTTCAACTTGATTGGATCTGGGGTTCAGCCAGGGAATTGTTGAAGTTCACTTCTAGGTGTGTCTGGGTGGGTCACAGTGTGGCCGTGAGGGTCTATGGCTGGTCCCAGGCCTCTTCCTCTCTGGCTCTCTTTCTCTGCTCTGCTTCCTGGCTGCCATGAACTGAGCAGCTTTGCTCCACCACACCCTCTGCCTTGGAGTCAGCTGATCTTGGAGTGAAACTTAGCAAATTAAACTTCTCCTCCTTTAAACTGTGGGTGTTGGGTATTAGTGATGGGAAAACTGACTGATACACTAGTGAACCCGCAGTAAGCAAATAGCATGCATTGTTTTCAGAAGTGATGGCAGGGTGTCTTCCTTCTTTTTGGGTTTAGCATGTAATGAAATAGTTTCTTTCATCCTCTTCCCTATGCCTTACCAACTATAATTCTGACAGGCAGCATTACTCACAGCATTGTATCACCTTTACCTTTTTTTCAAATATATGCCCTCCCATCACCCACTTCAGTCAGACCTGCTTTTGTGGGATGCCACTTGCATTAAGCTTTGGGTGCTCCCCTGCCAAGATACATGGCCATGCCAAGCCAAACTGTAGTAAGAAGCACTTAGAATCAGCACTCACAGTTCCACAAGTGCTTCTTATACTGTGGATGGGATATATGCAACTCAGCTGGGTCACCCTGGCTGTTTCCCGACTTCCATCCAACCCTTATAACTTTCAGCTCACTAAGGGCCAAAATTTAACAGCTGCTCTTTTTACCTCTGGTTTTGTCATAGAAGAGCACTCATAAAAAATCATTCCTGGGTGTATTGGTTTGGATCTTAAATGTCCCCAAAAGACCTGTGTGCTAAAAGCTTGGTTGTCAGCCTGTAACACTACTAGGAGATTGTAGAATCTTTAGGAGGTAAAACCTGCCAGGAGAAGTTAGATCACTAGAAGCATGCCCTTAGAGGGGATCTGGGACCTCAGTCCTTCCCTATTTCTCTTTTACTGCTTCCCAGTGACTTTGACCCACCACATGCTCTGTACCATGATGTTCTACCACTCCACAGGCCCTAAAACAAGACTCAAGTGACCATGGACTTAAACCTCTGAAACATAAGCCAAAATAAACCTTTTCTGCTTTTAGTTGATTTATCTCCTATATTTTGCCACAGTAATGGGAATCTGACCATTGCATTGGGAAAGTCAATCCTATTTCATGACCTGTGGATTTTTTTTCTTTTTTACAGTGAACATTGCTTCCCCAGAATGTGTCCCAGTGAAGGAAAGTAGAACCATGGGATGTGGGATACACTTTACCTAGGCTCATGGATGTCAGGAAAAGAAAAGCTTTCTAACTCTTCAGTAAACTTGAAATACATGCTAAATTAAGAAGAATGGATTGAGAGGGAAAACTGGGCTGACTTCGTCTTAGTTTTTGTGTCTTTTCCAACATGAGAAAAATCCTTGAGGAGAAAAGCTTGATCAACAATAATAATGATAATCCATTCATTCAAAGTTGATAAGTTTACTTAAAGAGGAAAATTATTTGAAAACGGTCTACAATGTCCTATTCACATACCCTTTGTTGCATAATCTCAGTAAGAGGCCAGCCCATCCCTTTGTGCCTCTCTTTTCCCTGATAAGGATGAGTAGCCCTTACAAAGCAAAAGCCATTTTGTGAAAGCAACCTTGAATGATTTTTTTCCCTCTTTGTTACTTCTATGGGATTTTCAGCCCCGGGATCTTTTAATCCAGCACACCTCGTATAAAATGGATGAGAACGTTCTATCACCTGATCTAAATGCCTTTGAGAACAGAAGGGAGCTGTCATAATTACAAACTCTATAGTGAATACCAAAACCTGCCATACAGCTTTTGCACAGCATGTTCTGGCTGAGATGAGAGAATGCACAGAGTGAGCATCTGCAGCTAGGATGGCTAATCAAATGTAGATGTTCAAGTACTCAGTGAGGCAAAGGCAACATCAGAGCTGACAACTGTTATAGGAAACCTGTAGTGAGGCCTTGTAAGTTGAATCATTGCAATGAGATCCAAATGCTTGCAGAGGCAGGACATTGCTTTTGTCTTGTGGTCTTGCTGCTGGTGCTATGTGTTTACTACCTACTATTTTGCTAAGGTTCAAACCCTGTCTGGCACTATGAACTTTCCCAAGTATTTTTATCTGGATTCTTCCTCTGTGTTTAGAGTATGTAGACTTCCTACTCTTGCCCTATCTGCCAGGTCTTTGATATATAAACGTGCTTCTAAAAAATTGGATCTCCTTGGTGTTCAACAACTTGCGTGGTTTTATCTTCTTATTTGATTCTGTGCTATATGTGATCTAAGCCTGAGCTGTTCATCTTGATCTTGATCCCAAGCTACACACTCACAAAGTATGGGGTGCCAACTACATGCCAGTCACTGAAAGTTCAGTGGAAAGCAAAACAAACATCTTTCTCCCTTTACAAATCTTACTATCTAGTGATGAAGACAGATATTAGCCATATGCCCCAGTGAGCATATAATTACTAGTTATGATAACTACCATGAAAAGAACAAAATATTGTGAAATAGATAAAAGCAAAGGCTTTTCCAAGACAGTGACATTAAGCTAAGACCTGAAGAATTAGTGGGAGTCAAATGGACAAAGCTTTCCAAGCAAGAAAAACAACGTGATCAACAATCTGCTGGCAAGACAGAACTTGGCAAATGCAAGAAAATTGAAGCCAGTTAATGTGACTAGAGAGCAGTGAGTAAGGAAAAAAACAAAATAGTCTGCAGAACCAGGCAAGAACAGTTCACTGCGGGAATTAACAGCAGAATGGCTGTAATGCCATACATATTATTCAAAGGACAAAGGCAAGATTGGAATTAAGGACACCAGTAAATAAGAGACTATTGTCATAAACTATGGAAAGGTTGACTCTGACCCTCTAGGTGTCCATGAAGTTTAGTTTACCCCACATGGAAGCTATGATCTAGGGCCTCTGCCTTAAACTGTTACTTCTCACTCTGGCTGTGTTTCTTCTCCTTCTATTCTTTTATGCTTATGGAGCTCACCATAGCTTGTCCTTATTCAAAAGAAAAAAAACAACCCAGAAGAGAGATCAAAGAAATCAGATGCTCTGTTTTGGAGGAATTATCTTTATTTTTAATCATTTCTTTTCTTTCACAAGAAGGACTTTAAGGATCAGTCTCTTCCCCCACCACTGATACAGGGCCAGGAGCCAGTACTGAATAAAGAATTAGAAGAGCGAATCTCTTGTCTTATTTCAGATATTACCCTGAATGTCAAGTGCTCTATCTTGGATTTCAAGTGTCCCCTAAAGGTCCATGTAACTGCTTGCTCTCCAGCCTGGTGCTGGCAGAAGGTGATGGTGGAAGATGCTACTGAAAGGTGATGCCATGCGGGATTTCTTTAGGTCTTTAGGTCCTTAGGGGCCATGACCTTGAAAAGATTATGGTTGCCATCCCTTCTTCTTCCTCTTCTTTACTTCCTGGCCATGGGGTGAGTTTTGTCCTACCATAAATTCCCTCCATGATATGCTTTCTCTTCACAGGACTGAGAGTATCAGGACCAACCAATCATGGACTGAACCTCCAAAATTGTGAGCCAAAATAAACCTTTTTCCTTTATAAGTTAATTCTTTCAAGTCTTTGCTGTAGTGATAAAAAAACTGACTAATACATCAAGGTAACAGAAATATAGATGCAAGATAGAATGAGTAGTATTAAAACTGAAAAAAGTACAGCAACATTTGACTTCTGACAAATACAGAAGTAGTGTTTCTGATTCAAGAGCCATATTTCAGGATAGAAACGTGTCTCTGAGAGGTCAAATCCACACTTTGATCCAAGGATACTTAAGTAGAGCAGAAAAACCAAAGGATCTGAACTTCACTCTTACAAGAGATAATCCTATGTTCAAGCTATCTTACAAACATCCCTGAATCCTCACAGATACCAGGAGGTCCTTGGGGTTAGAGGTAGTAAGGAAGAAATGTGTATTCACTATAGTCTTGGGTTGATGGAGGAGAAATTTAGCGGAAATCCTTTTCCATGGTCAGGAAATTGAATAGTGTTGAAATTTGAGTCAGAACACAAAGGGTTTTTTTTTCCATTTAGTTTATTGGTACATTTTAGGTATACAATACAGTTACATTCATCATTGAGATCTTGTACCTTTACATGATGTATCTTAGTTCTTATTTTCTCCCCATTCCCCTGCCCTCCCTTCAGCTACAAAGGTTTTTGACAAGAGTCCCGAGCAGTCTTACAAGAAGCTCCAGGGGCCCTTTGGTAATAAATATTGATAGAACCCATAGCAAAAGTTGTTGAATTGTATGGATAGTATTTTAATGTCTATATATCCTTTTGGTGTGTTGAAGGAGAGGGGAGGGGCTAACTAACAAAACAAATTGTAAGTGTGTCTGTGAGCATGCGCACAAGCTTTTCTATTTCTATGAAAGAAGGGGAATGATATGTTTCAAAGTACAGAAAATACAATATTTCAGAGCGACATCACCACCAAAATACTGTATATAATCACCTTAGTAGCAGACAGATACGTTTTTCCATGCTAGAAAGCAAATAAATAACATTGGTGTAATTCACGTTACAACCTATGTTGTAAAACCAGTTGACATTCTTACTTGATAGAAATGGGGTGAGTTGTCTCCTCTTAATTCCCCCCCTTTTATTAACACTACAGACAAAATTAAACCCGAGGGAGGAAACAGACATTTTTTTCTTCAAGTTTCCAACTCTTCTGTTTAATTCTTTAGTGACGTGTCATGCACAGATTCCAAATCTGAAATTTTCTTCAGAGACTGGAAAGAAAAAAATTGAAATCTCTCTACATTGTATGTTTGGCTCTGATACCAGGAAAGCATCATAAAATTCAAGCACATTGTTACCATCCTGAACCTAAGAGAAGCAGAAAAGATTATTTTAAAAAAGCAAAGAAAATGAGCAAACTAGCTCATGTGAAATCATGGTCATAGTCTGAAAGTTGATGGAATTTACTAAAAACTGAAAAGCATTAATCACCAGACAGGATGTGAATCCTAGAAAATTCTCCATACTAAACAAAAACTCCAGGCAGGCCTGTGTCATGTGGCTTCCCCCAAGTCAGACAAGTCCATTATAATCATTTTAAAAAATGGCTTCTAATATAAGTCAGAATAATTTCTGATTCCTCACACCGTTCTACCACCTTAACCCAAAAAATTCAGCCTACTTGTGAAGTTAAATGGAATGTACCATTTGGAAGTTGAAATTATATCCTGAATGGTGATAATTTCCCCCTTTATTCTTAGTGGAAACGAGTCTGATAGAAAGCATGTCAAAGAGAATTGTCAATGTATAAAATAAGTTCAAAGTTCACTAAATGTTTCCATTGAAAGAGCTACATTTAATTTTTTAAAAATATGTTTCCCAGCTACATGGAGCTTATACTTCTTTTCCCCAAGTTGTAATAGCAAAGCACATAAATTAGAAATAGCCCTGAGATAGCCTCTGATACTGCATGTCAGTGAACCTCTCCAAGTTTCAAGCCACACATTATCTACAAATGTGACAATGCAATCTGAAGATCAGGCAATCCTCTAATGTGGCCTAAATAAGCAAAATGAAAGGCCCTTGCAGTCATTCCTGGTGCAAGTAGACACTCAATAAATGTCAAATTCTCTAATTGTTTTCATTCTTACTAGCAGCAACACTTATGTGATTTGGGCAAATAGTCGAACCTCTCTTGACCCTCAGTTGTACTTATTTATAAACTGAGTTAAACGCTATAATAAATATTAAATGAGGTAACATTTGTAAAAGAGCGAGTCACAGTGCCAGACAGAAAGTAGGTGCTCAACAAATGTTTTTTTTTTCCTTACCCTAAAGTTGGATGGGTTTATGACTAAGAAAAACAAGAATGACAACTCCTTTCACACTCCCAACCTCCCCCCTACAAACCTCTTTTTTTCATAGCAAAATCTTTGGCAAAAGAAAAAGAGTTAATGGTATCAGCTCACTGGAAAGTTAAAAAAAAACTATCCATGGCTGAGGATATAGCTAAGTGGGATAGTACTTGTCTGACGTGCCATACAAAACACAGCAATTAAAACCAAACCAAAAACAGGAAAAAAATCTCAAATTCTCTAATAAACCAACTAAATTTGAGAAGCAAAAACATTTCAAAACTATCACATCTCTTAATATTTTATTGTGCTAAAAACATACACAAGGTATTTATCCATCTTAACTATTTTTAAGTTTAGTATTAAATATATTTACATTTTTGTGCAATCAACCTCCAGAATTTTTCATCTTTTTAAACTGAAACTCTATACTCAGTAAGAACTTATTTTCCCCTTTCCCCCAGTGTCTGATAACACCCACTCTACATTCTCTTTTTATGAATTTGACTACTTCAGGTTCCTCACGAATGTAATCATAAAGAATTTGTCCTTTTGTGACTGAATTATTTAATTTACTATGAGATCCTCAAGTTTTATCCATACTGTTGCAGGTATTGGAATTTTTTTCCTTTTAAGACTGAATAATTTGTACCACATTTTGTATACCCATCCATCCATCAATTTTAGTATGTTAGTCAATTAAAAAAATAAAATAAAACTTTCAGGTAACAAAATTGTCCCTTCTCCCCTCTCTGCCCCTCAATTGAGCAATTTTGGTTTGCTCAGAAGAATCAGAGCCATGGAGAAAATAGAGTTCATTTGAGCTCTCTGCTCCCACCTTCTCACATGTAGAATTATCACACTAGTGAAGCATTTTCCTCCAACTTCAGCTGGCAATGACTTCCAACTGAATCCAGACAAGCCAAAATACAACACAGAGACACAGAGACAGTCTGAAGAAGAGTCATGAGTTAGTCATTGTATGAACACCGTGGTGTACTCACACACACTAAGACAGCTGCAATATCCTTAGGTAATAGGAAGTTTTCAGCTCCCTTAGAATCTTGCGGGCCTGCCATCATCTACGGGGTCTGTCAATGACCAATTTGTAACATAATAGAAATAGTAAGTCTGTTTATTCTCTGTTCCCACCCACCAGTGGAATACTCTTCTCTACTGTCTTTACATTCTTGCTCTTAACTTTTTTTTTTTGAGGTGGCGGAAAGGGAGACAATAGTAATTTTCCCTGAAAAAAAATTTTTTTCCAAGTAAATGTATTGCAAAAGTCTTCAAAAATACATTGCATCGTCCCTATCAGATTGCATGAAACAAGACAATGTTTTTCCATACTCCTAATACCAGAGCATTGCAATGGCTGTTCCATCTCTGTTCCTTCCTGTCTTCTCCTGTCCCAAAGTTGGCATTTCTGCTATGCCCTCTGGTTTACACTGATTGGCAAAACTACAATTCTTAATGTGGCAGGGTCTGCATGCTTGTTTCTGTGGATTACTGGGAAGATGATCCACTGAGCTGCCAAGTTTGACAAGAGAGAAGTCTTCTTAAACGGGGAAACTGTGGAGTACACTTGTCCATTGATGGCCATTGGCACTATGTGGCTGCAAACATTTAATATGAAATTAATTTAAAGTTAAATAAAATCTAACATTTGTTCCACAGTCACATTTCTAAGCCTTTTTTTAAATAGCAGCACTAGTCACATTTTTCAGACATTTTTTTAAAGAGCAGACACAAACGATATTTCAAAGTGCTTAATAGTCATGTGGAGCTAGTAACAACCATGTAAGACAGCACAGATACAGAGCATGTCTATCACTCCAGAGCATTCTATTGGGTGGTGCTGCAGCAGACACTTCAAAAGGGAGGTCCAGAGAAAAGCTCCTGGGAGAGAGCCAAGCATGCATTGTCAATAATATGACAATATACCTTACTGTCCAGAGTGCTTCTGAGAGAAAAGGGAAGTTATTGATGATTATGGTAGGGATGAGAGGATATAGCTCAGAGGCTCAATTCATGCTTAGCATGGACAAAGCCCTGGATTCAATTCCCAGCACCAAAATAAATAGATAGATAGATAGATAGATAGATAAAAAGTACATGAATATCTGAGCAAAAGAGAGAGTGAAAAGGGGCACTACCAATAACCATGCTCAGGTCACAAACCTGGACACATCATCTCCTGATCATCACATTCTTTCTGGGGGTGCCATTTGGGTCAATTTTAATTTGAGCAGTGCTCCCTGGAGTTTTGTGTGAGTGTCTATTGCCTTCATAGATACAATTACAGCTCACAACTAGAACCAGAATTTGTTTCCGAAAGGACTAAAATAGTGATCCCCTTCCAGAAGCAAGCTTGTGTTAAGGCTGGGGTAAAGCCACGTACTCCTTTTTGTGTTGCACTATTTCCAGTCCACAGCCTCTGGCCCACATTCAGATCTGCATTTTCCCTGGATGAGGCCTATATGAGGCTCATCTTTCCCAAACTGAGCCAAGTGCTGGAAAATAGGACTGCTTTCCAGCAACTTCTCTGGTATAATAGTCATATATTAACTCAACTGTTTTAGGGTCACTTTATCTGCCTAGGCTTCAAACCATTGTTGAACCAAAGAGTGCCTGTTAAAGGAAAGGAGTACAAACAGAAGGCCTGTTGATCTCTAAAGCTCCATGGGTGGCAACATCACTTTTTTTTATTTCACTGCATTTTTCTTGGGAGGGGAGGGGGACCCAACATCACTAAAAAAAAAGAAATCTTCATTTAAAAGTACTATAAAGTAATGACTCAAGCAGATAAACCAATACTTGCTGAAAGTCAAAGCAAAATCAATGGGTCCCATGCCTGCTTTGTGTTTTCTTATGTTCTCTTCATCTACAGTGAGGTCCCCCAGCTCTGGCCTGATTCCCATGTGGTGACAGATATGAACATAAACACTAATATTCTTTTTTCCCAGGAGAGAAATAGCACAATAGGATGTGATCCAAAATATATATATATATATTAACAGACCCTCCTGGAGATTCTTCTTTACATCCATGTTTGAGAGCTACTGGATTAAGGGAAGATGAAAGTTGATCATAGGACGCTAGGTAAGAGGCTTTTCTTCATATTGAGGTTCTTTCTGACCTTGTTCCTCTGCTGTAGGGCTAGGTAACTGGCCCTAGTTTAGGAAATGCTCTCTTAAATTTAGAATTTCTTATATGCAGTATGGAAGGAAAGTAGAATAAATGGGAGAGACATTCTCTTTCTTTTCACCAAAACCTATCTTTTAGACAAAGAGGCTAGAGACATTTTTCTTTTTTTGGTAGATGTCTTAGTTACTTTTCTAGTTGCTGAGACAAAATACCTGACACCCACAAGTTAAAGGAGGAAAGGCTTATTGTAGCTCACAGTTTGTAGAGGTTTCAGCTCATAATTGGCTGGCTCCAATACAGGGGAGCATGACAGATAAAGTTCATGTCAGGCAGCAAGGCAGCAAGCAACAAAAGTAGTGAAGCAGCAGGCAGCAAGAGATGGCAGCAGCTCTCTTTCTGTCTCTTATATTCTATCCAGGCTATAAACCCTTAGGGCAGGTAGCACTCACAACCAGGGTGGGCCTTCCCATTATCCACACCCAGAACTATGTCAAACCAATCAATGGACTAATTTAAAAGTCACACACCCTTAATCCCAGCATCACACACTTTAGATCCAGTCACCTCTGGAAAGCCTCACCTATGACCACATGAGGCTTTGGGGGAACATCTAGACACAAACCATAACAGTAGAGAAAGTATGAAATTCAAAATATTGCACTCAGATAATACAGTTGAGAAAAAGGAAATTGAACACTGAATACTTTTCATATTTACTCCATATCACACAAAGTAGAATAATCTTCTTGTGAATAAGGGAGACAGGTTCTTTTAAAGCCTGGGCCTCAGAGAGACCAGCCTGAGCAAATTAGTGGCTTAGCAAAAGCCTATCTCAAAATTGACCAAAAAAAAAGAAAAGAAAAAGGGCTATATATGGCTCAGTGAGAAGGTCCTAGATCAAATCCACAGTACTGCAAAAACTAAAACAAATTAAAATTAAAAAATCAATCTCTAGTACCAAAAATACATACATACATACATACATACATACATACATACATACATACATACATAAAAATAGCTCCCCACACAGAGGAGGAGGCTTCGGGGCCAACTTACCACCACTCCCATCACATAGGAGGCTTCTGGGTCGACATGCCACTGCTTCCAGTGCAGAGTAGGAGGCTTCCAGCCCAGAGGAAGTGAGCCTCCGGGGCACCAGTGGCACCACCACCACCCCACCATCAAAATGAAAAGACAAATAAACAAGCCTCAGAACCAGACTTCCAGATCACCTACACCAACCCCAAAGGGAAATGAGATAGAAAACACTGATACTCAAATACCTGGACTCGCTGAACTAGCAACAAAAGAAGATCTCAAAAAATGAAATCAGAAATAATCGCTCACATAATAGCAGAGATTCTACCCACAGTACAACACATGATTAATAAATCTACAGAGAACAGAGATTAAAAAAATAGAGGACCTGAGAAACATGATGGAATCTCAACATAGGAAACAAATGGAATCCATAAAACAGATGCAAAAAGATTTCCAGGAGATTAAAAACTCCATTGAAAGTTTACAAAGCAAAATGAGCCAATGTGAGGACAGAATTTCAGATATAGAAGATAAGATTGTAATTACTGACCAGGAAAAGAAAAATTGCTTTAAAATGGTAAGGGACCATGAGAAATCAATCCAGCAGCTGCTAGACAATGCAAAGAAGAATAACACAATATTGATCAAAGTCAATGAAGAAACAGGAGAGAGTGTAGATGACATTAAAAAACTGTTCACAGAAGTGATGGCAGAAAACTTCTCAAGCAGGGGAAAAGAGCTTGACATACAGATAAGTGAGGCATATAGGACTCAAACTAGTCTTGATCAAAAATCATATAAACATAGACATATAATTGTTAAGATTCTGGAAATCCAACAGAAGAACAAAGTTCTACAAGCAGTTAGAGAAAAGAAACAAATCACATACAAAGAAAAGCCCAACAGAATCATAGCAGACTTCTCAACACAAACCCTCAAGGCAAGAAGAGCTTGGAGTGACATATTCCAAGCCCTGAAGGAAAACAGCCTTAAACCCAGATTGATGTACCCTGCAAAACTATCTTTCAAATTTGATGGAAAAATAAGATAATTTCATGACAAAGAGCACCTTAGGGACTTCATAAACACCAAACTAGAACTCCAAAAAATTTTAGACAAAATCCTAGGAAAAGACAACAAAGATCACAACCCCACAAAGCCCAGGAGAATAAATCCAATGAAGGGGGAGAATCCAACAAAAAGAAAAAGTCATGACAATGATAAATCAATACATATCAGTTATAACTATCAATGTTAATGGTCTCAATTCACCAAGCAAAAGAAATAGACTGGCAGAATGGGTCAAGAAGCAAGATCCAACAATATGCTACATACAAACATACTTAATTCAAAATGAAACTCATAGACTGAAAGTTAAAGGGTGGAAAACAACACTCCATGAGACAGGAACCAAAAAGAAACAGGAGTAGCTATCCTCTTTGCAGATTAAGTGGATTGCAAACCAACACTGATTAAGAGAGACAAAGAAGAACACTACATACTTATAAATGGAACAATCCAAGAGGAAGAGATGACAATCATAAATATCTATGCACCAAACACCAGTGCACCCAACTATATAAAACAAATCCTAAAGGACATAAAAAAGCATATAAACACTAATACAATAGTAGTGGGGACATCAACACCCCACTATCACAAATACATAGATCAACTAGACAAAAAACAAGTAATGAAATACTAGAACTCAAACTCTTGAACAAATGAACTTAACAGATGTTTACA
>NW_004624811.1:2955785-2974036 GCF_000247695.1 Heterocephalus glaber | reverse complement strand
ATGAAAATCCAAGTAGTAATCTATGGAATACCTAGCACATTTCAACAGCTATGTTAATTTTCAATTCTACTAATTTCTTGTTTCCACCAAATTTGTGGAGCAAGTAATAATAATGCATGTTGGAAGAGTGACTATTTTAGGGACACATAAGTAAGTCATTACTTATGTATATGTGTGGAGATGCTCTAGTTCTTGATCATATATATATCTGAAGAATGTTTATAATATATAATGATATATATATATGAGAGGATATATATGAAAGGATATATAAATATATGAAAGGAAGAAGTCAAATTATCATTACTTGCAGATGACATGATCCTCTATATAGACAACCCAAAACTTCCACCAAAAGACTCCTAGAATTAAAAACCAAATTAAATATAGTAGCAGGATACAAAATCAACACACAAAAATAAAATAGCATTCCTGTACACCATCAATGAACTCATTGAGAAATTACTTTGGAAAATAATACTATTAATGATAGCATCAAGAAAAATTAAATAACAATTAATGTAAACAAGGAAATGAAAGGCTTCTACAACAAAAATTACAGTACTCTGAAAAAGGAGACCAAAGAAGACATCAGAAAATGTTCCTGGATAGACAGAACCAATACTGTCAAAATGTCCATACTTCCAAAATTTATATACAGATTTAACAATTGAAATCAAAATACCAATAGCATACCTCATAGAGAGAAATGACCCTAAAAGAAAATGACCCTAGAGAAAATGAAAATTCATATGGAACCAAAAGAGACCTAGAATAGCAAAATCAATCCTGGGCAACAAGATCAAAGCAGGAGGCATTACAATCCTAGACTTCAAGTTATATTACAAAGCCACATGATAAAAACAGAATGGTACTGGCACAAGACAGACATGTGAATCAATGGAACATAATAGAGAATGCAGAAACAACCCTAGGCTCATTTAGCTGTCTGATCTTTGACAAAGGGGCCAAAAACATCTGCTGAAGGAAAGGAAGCCTCTGTAACAAATGGTGCTGAAAACTGGCTATCTACTTTTGTAATATCACAATGTTACATTCATATCCATGTTTATAGCAGCATAATTCACAATCATTAAATCTTGGAAGTGACTTATATGTCCATCAATAAATGAATGGATAAAGAAAGTGTGGTATTTATACACAATGGGGTAATGCTCTGCCATGAAGAAGGATAAACTTGAGCCATTTGTACAAAACTGGATACACCTTGAGACCATAATGTTAAGTGAAATCAGTCACTTAACTGATAAATAAAAAAATAAAAGAATGGCTTTTTTTATTTCTGTGAGAACCACAAAATACAAATAAAGAGCTAAATAAAAGACAGATAATAAGAAATATGGAGACAGATATTTTGCAAAAGGAAAGGGGAACAAAAGATGAAGAGGAGAGGGAGGGGATGAAAAGAAAATTAAGATGTGCTGTGTACATGTACCAACTCCCCACAAGGACTGTAATCATCATGTACTGCAAATATACACTAAAAATTTATCTTCTCAACATGATTTTGTGAGGCTAGAAGCAGAAGGCTGTTTTGGCAGCAGAGGGAGCATCTGTTCTGAAAATAAATGATATCCCATTATCCAGGATTGTACCTTCCCCTTCTCTGCCTTTCCTACTCTAGCACCCCAACTCAGGTGCTTGGGTTATGGAAAACTACAGAGGACGTTAGTAGGAAGACCTAAAGGCACTGCTCAGAGCTCTGGCTTTCTTTGGTACTCAAAGGCCATTTTACATTGCATTTGATTTAATATGCTACCCCCATCTTGCAAAAGAGGAAGCTGAACTAGAGAAAGGCTGGTAACTAATTCAGGTTACTGGTCAGTTAGTAGGTTTCAACACCAGAACTCAACTTTCTTGATCTGCAGGCCTGTGATCCTGTTGGTCCAATGAGGAGAGGAGAACAGAAGAAACTCCCTTCGTCAAAATAAGTTTTCTTTGGTTCCTTCTCACTTGCTCTCCATCCTTCTTTGTATCACACCACACACACACACACACACACACACACACACGCATCATACACATGCTTTGCATACTTCAGATAATAGTTCCATAAAGAGAAACAAGACCTGTGGATGGAAGTAGGGAATGTTTTGTGCTGAGAGGTGGTACATAGTTTCACTGAGGTCTGTTTGCATTTGGAAAGAATTTTTGATTTGATTTTAGGCCACAAGAAAAATAAAGGGGAAATTTGCTCTGAGAACACTATCTCAATTAAAATTGAAGAAAAAGTAACTGGAACCCTTTCTTTTGAAACTAATCTAAACAACATGGAGTCTTTGTTTTCATCTCTCTGGTGCTATCTTTTTATAATAAGACAACAGTATGAGGCTATCTGGATCTTGCTCAGAGTCATCATTTTTTTGTGCCTACTGCATACTCAGGCATGGTGTAATTTTTCTTTGTGGCTTCTCTATACATTGGTGAAAGGGAGCTATATCCTAAGCAAAATATTTGGTTCTTTCTGTAGTATTTCCCTTATGTCCAGACAACTGGGACATCTGCCATGGGTCTTTGTGGTTTAGAAGGCCTCGCTAAGAAGGTCTAAGAAGAGCTAGAGAAAAGAATACATAGGGCCACCTGAAATCCATGCTCTTATGAAGGCCATGCTCATAATTTTAGACCATGCTCTGTACGTCCACGACCCTGGAATTACTAACCTAAGGGGCCTGGAATATATCTCTGGTCCTGCATAGCATGCTTAAGGCAGCAGGCAGTACCGCCCATATGCAGGTCCCAGGGCGGGGAAAAAAGGGTTGGAAACAGATGGTTGGAACTTGGCCATGTGAATGCAGTTATGCGTGTATCATGAGATGCAGATAGGAAGAAAATGAGGCTTCAAATGGTGAAAACTGGGAGTAGGGGAATAGTCCCCATTTGCTCTTGGGACAACCCAGGTCCTGTAAATGAAATGAACATGGTAGGGAGACTGCCTCTACTACTGCACAAGAATAAAGCCTGCTAACCAGATTCATGACTTCCTTCTTCTGCTCAGTGCACCTTCCACACTGTAAACCCATCATACTTTTAAAATGTAAACACAATCTTAGCAATTCTCTGATTAAAAATATCTCTTGGGATTTATTGCTTTCAAAATCCTAACCAAATTCTGGGTACTTCCTGTTTACCTTTTCTTTTACAAACTCATCCTCAGCCCATACCACCTGACCAGCTAGGACAGTCTCTTCATTTTTAAACACAAACTGGTCACTCCAGCTCATTGTACCTCTACTCATGGTCTGTTTGGCTGGCTGGTATATGGAAGAAAATAAATTTTTGTTGAATTGAGTTCAAATAATGACTTGCTGATATGATAGAATAATTTTTGAGATATTTCATTTGTTTGTTTTCTTTACATTTCCCATGACCCTCTATTTAAGCAGATTGCAAACCCTTTGAAACTCATTGCTCTGGGAATATTTTTTCAATGTAGAAAGGATATGCTTCCTCTTCCACTCAAAGATTCATGTCATCTACTAAAGCTTAAACTTTCTCCAGAGATAATGCTCTAGAGTGAAAGTAATGATGGCCATGTGAATGTACTTTTGAGAGGAAAGAAATAGAGGAAAAAAGAGAGAAAGAGATTTTCATTGACTGACAGAGAAAAGAGGTTGGCCGGTCTCTGAATTTGATTTCATAATCCTGGAGGTGACGAGTCTCCAGAGGTGTTGAGGAGCTGCAGGTTTAAGAAGCTACAAAGATAATATGGATGTTTACATACTCTCCACACAGTCCACAAGATACCAGGCTGTGACCCTAAGTCTTCTGCAGTATTAGCCAAGTAATGCTTCCTGTCCCATATGTAAAGTACAGTAAGTTCACATTGTCCTTTAGACAATGGATAAATGCTGGAATAACCACTTAAACAGTAATTTTCTGCCAAAAGAATGGGTGTGTGATTTGCCCAGCAAGGGAGAGTTTCATTTCTAGCTATGTTCGATGTTACCAAGTTTATGTCCTCCTTGGTTCCCAGGTTATCTAATAGAGTTTGAATGAGATTTCCTTAGGCTATGGTTATAAAGGGAAATGTTTTCCAGCCACTTACTATTGGGTCTCTTATCCCATAGTAGTTTTTCTAGCACAACTGTCAGCCAAAGTGATAGCATAAGGCCAATAATGAAAAGTGAACCCAAAAATTTCCCAGAAGCTGTTTCTGCTGTCTTATTGAAAAACATTTCCCAGTGGATTCAAGTAAGAATGACCTATTCTACTGTCAATAAATCTAAATATGTCAATCTCAGAAGTTAGAGAAGGTTGTACAGATTGAAACTAGTTAGAATAGAAGAGAAATATCATCAATAACTATATTTTGGGTTTCCCAAAGATACTGGTATTGATCATTAGAAATCAATTAAAAGGATGAGCAGCTACATCCAAATGCAGCACCTCCTGGCTCATTGCAGTTCACATTATGTCTTTTACATATTGATGCTTCATTCCTATTGTTAAAAGCAGCTTATAAGCATTTCACAATGAGCCTGGCAACAAGCAGAAGAAGCCATGCATCTTTCCTCTAAAACTGATTCTATCAGAGCAAGATATTTTCTTTTTACTCAGCCTATGAATACCTGGAGTCAACTTAGAGCAAGGTAAGTTGCAACTTGAAAGCTACATTCTTTCCTTCTATTCCTAGATACTCAGTCGGGTTAAAGAATGCTAACCTAACTAAAAAAGTGAGTCTATTTTGATAGTCTACAAAATTTGGCCAATAAATAAATAAATGTGCGTATGTATATATGTAAATGTATGTATGTATGTATGAAAAAAAACCTTTCTCTAATCCACAGTAATACTCTTGAAGACAGAAAAAAAAATTAAGAAAATAAGGAGTAGAAAGGGTAAGAAACATTAATGTTGACACTGTATTCATGAGCCTATTACTTGCCAAATTACCCTATAAAAAGCTACATATTTAATCTTAGATACTTAGAGGAAAACCAACAAATGATAAGTAAATAGGACTTTAAGCCATGGAGTTGAAAAAAAGCACTTAGCTGTTTCTACTTCCTGGTTGAATATGCATTTCTCACTTGAAAAGAGACCTGCATCAAAATTTCCCCTTGCTTCCTCTCCAGCTTTAAATATTACAAACGGTAACACAGATGTGCACGCCACCTTGGGCTGTTGTCCTCCCATGCTTCCTGGGAGGCCAGAACTTCTCACTTAAACTAGCATTTATCCCTGTTGGAATGAAAAGAGAGGACAAAGGTGATCAGCTACTTGGTAGGCCCTCCAATCCCATCTCTGGGTTTAGGATTCCTCAGCCAGAATCTGTGTTGTATCTCCTGGCAAGAACAGGAGGTACAGAGTCTCTCAAGTCTTCCATCTGCAAGGAGTCTTATTTAAATGTAAATCAAAATCAAAACACTTCCAGATTTGTACTGCTCACAGTTCAGTCAGACGTTCTCCTATTGTGGCAAAGTTGAAACCATTCTTTTCAACTCAGTGAGTTCAGAGATCATTATAAGTGGAAACACTGGAGAGAAATTAACATTTTAATATCATTTTAAAATTTTGTCTTGGTTCTGTTTCAATTCCAGCACTGTTTCAGGCAAGAGCCTTGTGCAAAATCTTCAATGCTCAGCACCAAAAAGTAAATGTTTTTATTTAACTTTTAAAACTGTCAGATTCTCTAAAGATTTGGTGTTTTTCCTGTTATCTGAAAAATTAACCCATGAGAGCCTCACTTTTGGGACCTTGGAAAACTTGTAGCAATTGTCTCTTTTGATAAATGTCTAAGTGAATTTTGGGGTAATCTACACTCCTAAATCTTATATTCACCAAAATAGTGGCAGAGGGACAGGCTTTCCATCATCTATAGTGCAGGAAGACTTATCACTTGCAAGTTAAACAACAACCATCAAAAAAAGAACACCAGTGCCACACACTGAATCTTCTGTTTAAGAAGACTCTTACTGGACTGTGTTGACATTAGGAAGTTAACTTGGAAGCCAACTAGTAGAATTTTTTTCATTTATGTAAGGAATTAAATGTCCCAATTATCCTGAAAGGGAGGACAAGTATAAGGACAATAAAAGGGCCTGTGAGGACATGGATGTTGTCCTTGCATGGCCCTATGGTGGGCACTGCTGCCATGGAACCCCCTGGAGGAGGCAGGTGGCATAAGCTTGGAGTAGATAATATTCTAAAGATGTCTGGCACAGCACCAGCTAATGGAGCTGCTTAGCTGCTCAGCACTGTGTCTACCAGGATATTCCTGTCTTCACCTTCTGTCCAGGATAGAACAAATAAGCTGGGTAATATCACCCGAATTTTCCGCTCTCTACAGTTTTCCTTACACTGTTCTAACTGCCTAGAAAGGACTCCATTCTTTTTTTTTTTGTACCAGGAATTGAACTCAGGACCTTGTTCTTATGAGGGAGGTGCAGTGCCACTGAACTAAATCCCTGGCCTAAGGCCTCCATTCCTACTACTTAAAAATCCCTCACATCCTAAACAGCCCTGTCCTTCTGAAAGATGCCCTCATGAGGTAAGACTGAATCCATTTCTGAACTCCCATCCACTCAACAGCTTCAACATTCTCACACATTATAGATTAATCAGCTAAGCATATAGATCCTGCACCTTCCTTTTCTTATCACAAATACCTTAAAGACAAAGATGGTATTCTTTCTCACTCTTTTATCCCCAATCCTCTACCAGCTAGCATAGCACCTTGCATCAGCAGCTATTCCATAAATATTGACTAAGTGAATGAATAAGCCAAGACTTTAAAGAGTCCCCAGAAGCCAGTGTTGACTCCAGGGTAACCTTATGACAAGTATGTAAAATTTTGGAATGTGTCACTAATAAACTGCTTATGCTTAGCCATTTCATTTGAAGAGGCATCTCTGACAAGTGAGACAAAACAATTCCCATACCACTAATTGCTAAGACAGAAGAGAAAAAGGGGGTTGAACTGTCGCGTCTTGGGATTCAGGCAAGAAATAGGATGAAATGTTTGTAGATCGTGGATGTTACATTTATGAGTGTTGTGAAATTCTATGTATCTATTCATATTTAAAGTTATTTTTAGAGCTAGGCCTGATGGTGAACTCTTTTAATCCCAGCACTCTGGAAGGATTGCAAATTTTAGTCCCACCTGGGTAACTTAGGGAAACCCTGACTCAAAATAAAAAACTAAAAAAGGACTGAGGTTGCAGCTCATTCTGAAGGTGCTGGGTTCAGTTCCAAGTACAAAAAACAAAAACAAAAAGTGCTGGAGATGCAGCTCAGTGTGAAGGCCTTAGAGATATATATATCCGCTTAGAAAATATGGAATATAAATGGGCTAAAAAGGGAGTCAGAACACCTGAGAATTACTGAATTCTTCTCAATATCCATTCTATTCTTTTACCCAAGTTTTTCTGGACACTTGGTTACCCAGCTAGAGGTTAACTTTCCCAACCTCCCTTGTGGCTGAGTGTGGTCAAATGGCATGGTTCTGTGCCATGAAAGTCAGAAGATACAGCCTGTGCATCCTCCAGGTAATGTTCTCAAAAGGAAACTGCCCTTGACTCTTTGCCCTAGGAGATGGTAGACACTCAAAATAGGAAGAACCCCAGGTCCCTAGATAACCTTGTGGACCAGGATTGCACTTTAGCCAGACTTCTTGTCAACCTGGACTTTTTCATATGTAAGAAACTCTCATCTGGTTTAAGCTACTGTTCTCATGGTTTCTGTTAAAGAAGCCAAACCAATATCCTAACTAGCATAGTATATGAACAAGGTTCTGTGTTGTATGCTTATTTTCAGAAAGTTAAAATGAGGTTAAATGAGTGATGAAGAATATATATACATGTGTATGTGCACATGCAAGTGTAATATAATAACAACCCAGGTTTTGCAAAGCCAGCATTGAGAATCAGCCATCAAGCATAACCTCTAAACTACCAGTCTTTATACAAAGTCTGAGTTTTATATAACTGAAATCTAAGTCAAGATGCAAACAAATGGGAAGGTAAAATCATAGTTATGGGTCTTTTTTTAAAAATGTGTAGCACCTAGAATAGTAGTTTATTGAATAAACAGATGAATTCGTGAGCCTACAGGGAGTACAGAATATGTGCCACATATGCATTTTCTTTAAATATTTTAATTTCAGATTGAATAAAACAAGACACTTTCCAAATCCATTATTTTTTAAATGATAGCTAATTAGAGTGCTGGATTCAGAGTGACTTTTTTCTCACTTGAAAATCAAAGAGGTTTTTCCACCATCCTCAAGCTATATAATATTTCAGATCAGAAACAAGATGGTCATTATAGAAAATCTACTATAGAATCAGAAGTCAAATGATGTCACTAATATATTATCAATTATTCATTTTAATCATTTTAATCCTTATTTACACTATCAGTTTCTCACACTAGAAAAACAATTTGGCATTTACACATGTGTCCTATTTATTTCACTTAAGAGTATTGCCTCAATATGCATCCATTTAGCTATAAATGTCTCAAGTTTCTCATTCTTTATGGCTGAGTAGTACTCCATTTTATAAAAACAACACATCTTCTTTATCCAGTTTCCAGTTGATGGGCACTTGGGCTGTTTCCAAGCTTTAGCTCTTACAAACTATTATAAATGTTGGTGCACATATATTGCTGTGGTATGATTCTTTTAATACTTTGGGAACGATACCCAGCAGGGGGGTGTAGGGGTGGTGGGAGGGGAAGGGGAAAGGAAAGAAAGGAAAGGAAAAATTGTGAGAAAAGAAAAAAATGGAAACAAAATCTATATACATAGGGAAGGGTGGAGGGGATGAAGGGTGCACAGGTAATGAGGAAAAAAATAAGAACCAAGATACATCATATACAGGTACAAGCACCCAATGATAAATGTAAATGTATTGTACACCTAAAATGTACCAATAAAATAATTTTTTTTAAAAAAACCTTATAGTTAATGCCTCACTAATACCCCTGAGGTAAAATCACCCACCATAAATGTAATGAGACAGGTTCTAATGGATGTTTTGTAAGTTTTGCTTAAATACATGATGAATTCAGAATTTTGAAATTAAATGAGTAGAAGAAAAAGAATCATTAACATCACAAAAGAATATGTAGAGCTTTAGAAATTAGCATATCATTTACAAAAGGAAAGTAAAATTGAGGAAGATATGAAATAAGGTACGACAAAAGTAAGTACTGAATGTTTATGCAATATTCAAAATCATGAAGATCTAAGAAATTTAAAAATATAGATAACATCTGCTGTCAGTTAACTAGGACTCATTTGCTAGAAAATTTCCCAAAGATGCAAGCAGTTTAAAAATGTGCAGATTGTAAATACTTTATGATTGTTTTGATTGGTTTAGCTTTTCTCAAATATTGGAATTTAAAAGGACAGACAATAAGTTTCAGACCACTGCATTCAATTGCAAACAACTGCTTGGCTACCATTCATTTGCTATTTCTCTTTACTCTGTTTGTCTTTTCTTTTTTTCCTATTCTGGTTCATTAATTTAATAATGACAACACATAATATTGTTCAAATACTTTAAGATCTGAAAGCACTAAAATTATTTTCTTACTGACCCTCAGAATTCTTCAGGGGGGTAGAAAACAAGTATCATTCTTTATTTTCCTTAATTTACCAGTGATAAAAATAGTATGAGAGAAGTTTAATAACTTGCCTAAAACCTGATATTTATCAACTCCAAGGTCCAACTGCAATTTTTACAGTTCTCTCTTTATACACTAGACTGTCAGCTCAATGGAAAATTCCTCAGTCTCTTTAGCATCTAGAGCACAATTGTAGCAATATGAATATTCATTCACTTATCAAAATTTCTTGAGCACCTACTATATACTGGGCATTATGCCAGACACCAAGTATTCATTAGAAAACAAAACAAACACGGGCCTGGCTCTTACCACTCACTGAGGAAGAACACTATTAAATAAATGCACTGCTATGGTACAAATGTTTATTTCACTCTAAAATCATGTTGAAGTCATCACCACCAAGATGATGGTAATAGGAGGTAGACAAGGTTCTTATGAATGAAATTAATGCTTACAAAGAAAGGATGCTTCGGTGAGCTTCCTTGCTTGCCCATTCCCTGGGTGAGGATATAGCAAGAAAGTTCCATTTATCAACCAAGAAATGAGTCTTTACTAAATATGGAATCTGCTGGTGCCTTTATCATGGCCTTCTCACCCTCCAAACTAAAGAAATAAATATCTACTCTTTAGAAGATATCCAGTTTATGGTATTTTTTAAAGCAGCCAAATAGACTAAGACATCCATGAACAAGTTCAGGGATATATTAATCAACTTCTCTTTGCTGGGACAAAATATCTGACATAAACAGTTTCAACTGTTTCAGCCATGGTCAGCTGGTACCAAGGCAGAAACATCATAGAAGAAGGATGTAGGGAAAGAAAGTTGCCCATCTGTGGCACCAGAGTGAAAGCAAAGAGCCTGAGAGGAAGGAACCAGAGATTAGATTAGTGCCCAAGGTTACACCTCTATGACCCACCCAGGCACAACCAGAAGTGTGCTTTACTAATCATTTAAATATCTCTCAAGTCAGTTATATTGAGGACTTCTGGGAAGATGATGGAGTGGTGAACATCAGAGAAAAAGCCTCTCTGAGATTCGGTGTCCAGATACTGGAATATAGTGATGTGAGGAAGAGAAGAAGGAGGGAAATTGGTCTCTGGGACCCAGCAAGGATCTGAAGTAAGATTTGAACTCAATTAGAACAGTGAAGAGAGAGACCTCAATGCAGAAGAAGGAAGTCATAAGCAGTGCTTTCTCTCTAAGCCCTGACTCACTGCATGGGAGGCACAGCTTGAATGTGCAGATTCACAGTGACTACTGGTAACCCCAAAGGCCTCCACAGAGAAATTCACCAGTGGAATGGCAGAGTGGATGCAGAAGACTGCAGTGGCTGCTGAGTTATTTGGGTTCAGATGTCCTCCAGGAGAGGGCAATTGGCTAGTAGCCATCATGGAGAGGGGCAAACTGAGCTCAAAACTCAGAGCTACTGTGGGCTGGCTCCATCTAGTGGTTCTAAGTGTCAGGGTGAGGCAGAACTGAGTTCAAAACAAAAGGAGATCAAGGATCCGAGTTCAACTCAACAGGAGGCACATGGAGTGTTGCAGGCTGAACAAATTGGGTTCCAACCTCACAGCCAGAAATCAGCTCATACTTCTGTGAAACTAAAGGTGTAGGCTTGCTGGGATTATCCACTACTCCACTGTAAACCTATTAAGGGGTTTCTGTGATTAATCAGCACAGATCTGGGCTCTATCTGCCCACTCTGTCTACTAAGGAGAGCAGAGACATGCCCTGAAGTTGACTTTTTTTCTTTTTTTCTTTTTTTTTTTACTTTTTCTTGATTGTTTATTCTTGTCTTCTTCAATAGTTTCCCAAAGTTAGTGTAATGTACATTTGTTCTCCAGCTTTGCTTCTAATCTTTCTCTTCTGCTATTTCTCTATTTTTCCCCCAACTCCTTTTAAAACTTCTCCCCATAAAATAAAATCACCATATTGAAAGCATATTTCCTGTATACAATTTTCTGGTTTGTTTTGGATTTTATGTAACTATAAATATAGTCCATATGGTTAAAAGTGGCAGATTAATAGTTACCATAGTTAGTCATTTTCTAGGCTGTAAATGATGCTATTGCAATTGCTGATTGTACTACTTTAGTCAAGGTGACATAATTTTTCAAATCAGTTGTTCTTCCTGGTAAATAAAGAATGAGATTGCCTAAGGGTTATAAACAATACCATTAGCCAGTGCCAGAGAACCAGGGGCTAGGTTAAAAAGGCAGAAACCTCTCATCCCCAATAAACTGAAGTGATAGGATCTTGCAACAGACTCAAAACCCTATACTTGGAAGACATCTTTGAGAAGTAGTCATTTCCTGTGGGCTCTAAATACTATCAGTAAAGCTAACTAACACAAGCAATTTATAAACATCAACCTAGAAATTAAATTAAAAAAAAAAAAGAAAATGAGAAGATATTTAAGCAAGATGCAACCCCAGACTTCTAGCTCACCAAAGGCAAACCCAGGGGTCAATGACATACAGCAATTTGAAAGCCACCCACCTGGACACTCTGAACTGGTAACAGAAGTAACAAAGCAAATGAATGAGATTCTAGAAAAAAAATCAAATCAGAAATAATTTCTCAGATAACTACAGAGATGATGATCATAATGAAATACATGGTTAGTGACTCTAGAGCAGATACAGATTTTAAAAACAGAGAAGTTTAGAAAAATGATGAAAACCATGAATGGCCAACATAGAAAAGAAACAGAATCCATGAAACAGATTCAAATAGATATCCAGGAGATTAAAAATTCCATTGAAAGTATATGCAGCAGAATGAGCCAATGTGAGGATGTAATATCATATAAAGAAGACAGGACTGTGGTTAGTGATCATGAAAATAAAGCCTTCTTAAAAACAGGAAATGACCATGAAAAATCAATTCAAAAGCTACCAGATGATGCAAAGAAGAATAATGTAATATTGATCGGAGTCAGTGAAAAAGCAGGAGATACCACAAATGACATTTTTTAAAAAATCTGTTCACAGACATAATGGCAGAAAACTTCCCAAACATGTAAAAAGAATTTGACATATAGGTAAGTGAGGCATATAGAACTCCAATGAACCATAATAAAAAAAATCTACATTAAGGCACATAATAATCAAGATTACAGAAATTCAACACAAAAACAGAATACTAAAAGCTATTAGAGAAAAGAAACAAATCACATATATAGGAAAGCTCATAAGAATCACTGCACACTTACTAACACAAACTTTCAAGTTAAGGAGAAATTGGATTGAAATATTTCAAAGCCCTAAAAAAAACAACTTCCAACCTAGATTGATGTATCCCACAGAATTATCTTTCAAATTGATGGAGAAATAAGATACTTTCATGACAAAGAACACCTGAAAAAATTCATGACTGCCAAACCAATACTCCAAAATGTTGGACATTCTAAACAGAGATAATGAGGACTACAACTGCATAAACACCAACAGAATGAACTCATCAGACAAGGCAAGTAATTAAACAGTAGAAAGACTGTAATTAAGGCAAGGCAAGTAATTAAAAAGAGTGGGAACCAACAACAGGAAAATAGCACAATAAGGATAAGTCAATACATGTCAGTTATAACCATCAATGTAAATGGTCTCAATTCACCAGTCAAAAGAAAGAGACTGGCAAAGTGGATGAAGAAACAAAGTCAAACCATGTGCTGCATACAAGAACACATTTAACTCAAAAGGAAATTCATAAATTGAAAGTCAAAAGATGGAAAACAATACCCCATGTGACAGGAACACAGGACAAAGAAAGGGTAACTATTCTATTCGTACACAAAGTGGATTTCAAGCCATGACTGATCAAGAGAGACAAAGAAGGTCACTACATCCTTGTAAAGGGAATAATCCCAGAGGAAGAGATAACAGTCATAAATATATATGCACCAAATACTAGTGCACCCAACTATATAAAACAAATACTAACAAACATGAAAAATCAAATAAGCATTAATACAACAGTAGTGGGAGACCTCAATACCCCATTGTCACAAATAGATCAACTAGATAAAAAAATCAAAACTGAAATACGAGAACTGAACCAAACTTTTGAACTAATGGATGTCTACAGAGTGTTCCACCCCACAGCATCAGAATACATATTCTTCTGAGCTGCATATGGGACAGTCTCCAAAATAGACCACATACTAGCTCACAGAAAGTACTTAAGTAAATGCAAAGGAATTGAAATTATCCAATGCATATTACCAAACCATAGTGCAATGAAATTGAAAATCAATGGCAGAAGAAAACACAACAATTTCATAAACATGTAGAAATTAAATAACACCCTCACGGTCAACCAATGAGTCACAGATGAACTTAAAGAAGAAATTAGACAGTACCTAAAATTAAACACTAATGTGAAACATCATAATGGAACTTATGGGATGCAATGAAAGCAATCCTACAAAGGAAATTTATAGCAGTGAATGTTGTTATCAGAAAAACAAAATGAGCTAAAATAAATAACCTAATGTTGAACCTCAACCTTCTAGAAAAAGAAGAGCAAGTTAAGCCCAAAACTCATATGAGAGAGGAATTATAAAGATCAAAAAAGATGGAGACTAAGAAAACAGTTCAAAGAATCAATGAATCAAAGAGTTGGTTATTTCAAAGTTTAAATAAAATTGACAAACCCTTAGCCAACCTTATAAAAAAAATGAAAGAAAAGACTCAAATCCTTGCAATTAGGAATGAAAAGGGTGAAATCTTAACAGATCCTGCCAAAATCTAGAAGATCATCAATACCTACATCAAGAACTTGTATCCTAATAAGATGGAAAACAGAGAAGAAATGGACAGATTCCTAGATACATATGAATTCCCAACTCATGAAGATATTTTAAATCAAGATACAAAATTTCTAAATAACCCAATATCAGTCAATGAAATCAAAGATGTAATTAAAAACCTACCAACAAAGAAAAGTCCAGTTCCTGATGGATTCACTGCTGAATTCTACAAGAACTTTAGAAAAGACCTAGTACCACTACTCCTTAAACTCTTTAATGAAGTTGAAAGGGAAGTGATACTCTTAAACTCATTCCTGAAAGCAAGCGTTATCTTGATACCAAAAGCAGAGAAGGATCCAACCAAAAAAGAGAACTACAGGCCAATCTTTCTAATGAACATAGATGCAAAATTCCTCAATAAGACACTGGTAAACCGAATGCTGCAAATCATCAAAAAGATTATAAACCAAGACCAATTAGGACTCATCTCAGGGATGCAGGAATAGTTCAACATAGGCAAATCAATAAATGTTATACACCATATTAACAGAGTAATGGACAATAACCATATTATCATCTCAATAGATGCAGAAAAGATGTTTGACAAACCACAACACCCATTTATGATAAAAACCCTACAGAAAAATTGAAATAGATGATCTTTATCTCAATCTGATAAAAGCCATTTATGACAAACCAACACCCAACATCATACTAAATGGTCAAATACAGAAAGCTTTCAGTCTAAAATCAGGAACAATACAAGGATGTCCACCATCACCATTCTCATCAACATGGTTCTGGTAACATTAGTCAGAGCAATTAGACAAGAGAAAGAAATAAAAAGAATAAGGATAGGAAAGCAAGAAGTTAAATTATCATTTTTTGTAGATACATTTTTTATGATACTCTACATAGAAGATCCCAAAAACTCCACCAAAAGACCGCTAGATTAATAACCAAATTCAGCATAGCTGAATACAAAGTCAAAAGTCGAAATTCAATAGCATTCCTCTACACAAATAATAAACTTCCTGAGAGAGAAATTAGGGAAACAACATCTTTCAAAATAACATCTAAAAAAATGGAAATCCAAAATACTTTCGAATCAATCTAAAGAAGGAAGTAAAAACCTTTATATTGAAAACTACAGTACTCTGATAAAAAGAGATCAGAGAGGATATTATAGAAGGAAAGATATCCCTTGTTCTTGCTAAGGAAGAACTAATACAATGAAAATGGCCGTATTTCCAAACTTGTTATACAGATTTAATGCAATCTCTGTGAAAATACCAATAGCATATCTCACAGAATTAGAGAAAACAATCCTAAAATTTCTTTAGAACCAGAAGTGACCTAGAATAGGAAGGCAATTCTGGAGAACAAAGGCAAGGCACAGGGCATCTCAATCCCTGACTTGAAGTAAATTTTTTTTTTAAAGTATGGTACTGACAAAAAAAAAAAAAAAAAACAGACCCAAGGATCACTGGAACAGATTAGAAGGTGCAGAAACAACTCCAAATATATTCAGCCACCTTATCTTTGACAAAGGAGCCAAACATCTTCACATCTTCACTGGAAGAAAAATAACCTCTTTAATAAGTGGTGCTGGAAAAAAATGGCTTTCCATATACCAAAGATGAAACAAGACCTGTATCTTTCACCATGCACTAAACTAAAATTGAAATGGATAAAAGATTAAAGCAGAAACATTAAATCTACTGGAAGAGATAATAGACAGAACTCTTTAAATCATTCATGTAGGCAAAGACTTTATGAACAAAATCCCTAGAACACAGGAAATATCACAAAGAATCAACACCTGGGATCACATCTTATTAAAAAGCTTTTGCACAGCAAAAGAAACCAACAGAACAAAGAGACAACCCACAGTGTGGGAAAAAAATTTTGTCAGCTATTCCTCAAAGGACTACTATCTAGAATATATAAAGAATTCAAATGAATCAGACCCTCCAAATTTAAAGACTCAACCCAAAAATGGACAACTGAAATGAATACACACTTCTTAGATGAAGAAGTAGAAATGGCAAATAAATATATGAAAAAATGTTCAACATCACTGGTCATTTGAGTGATGCAAATTAAAACAATGCTGAGATTCCATCTCACTCCAGAAAGAATGGCTATTATCAAGAAATCAACCAATAACAAATGCTGGCAGGGCTGTGAGGAAAAAGAAGCCCTTCTCCACTGTTCGTTGGAATGTAGACTGATGCAGCCACTGTGGAAATCAGTGTGGAGAATCTTCAAAAAACTAAAACTAGAGGTTCTATTGGACCCAACTATTTCCCTTCTTGGTATCTTCCTGAAAGAATTAAAAGCATCACACCACAGCAATATATGCACACTCATGTTTATAGCAGAACAGTTTGTAATAGCTAAATGTTGGAAACAGTCCAAATACCAATCAACAGATGAATGGATGAGGAAGATTCGGGGTTTTGGGGTTTTTTTTTTTAATACAATGGAGTACTACTCAGGCATAAGGAAGGATAAGCTTGAAACATTTCTAGCTAAGTGAATGCGTCTTGAGACGTTAATTTTAAGTGAAATAAATTGGACACACATATTTAAATACTGCATTATTTCTCTGGTGTTAGAAACTGAAAGTGTAAATAAGGACCAAAATGTATAATAGATATTGGGAAATGGAAAGAAAAATGTTCAAATGAGAAGGGCAACAAACGAAAAGGAGGGGGAAAGGAAGGAAGGAACAAAAACAAGAGTATAGAAGGAAAAAATGGAAATAAAGACAAAAGAAAATAAACAATAAAGAACAAAATTCTACAAGTAGTTAGAGAAAAGAAACAAATCACATACAAAGGAAAGTCCATCAGAATCACAGCAGACTTCTCAGTGCAAACCCTCAAGACAAGAAAAGCTTGGAGCGATGTGTTTCAAGCCCTAAAGGAAAACAATCTCCAAACCAGACTGATGTACCCTGCAAAATTATCTTTCAAAATTGATGGTGAAATAAGATACTTTCATGACAAAGAACACCTTAGAAACTTCATGAATACCAATCCAGCACTCCAAAAAATTTTAGATAAAATCCTAGGAAAAGACAACAAGGATCACAACCCCAGGAAGCCCAGCAGAATGAATCTGCCAGGCATGACAAGACATTAAAAGCAAAGGAGGAGGATCAAACAAAAACAAAAAGTCATGACAATGATAACTCAATACATATCAGTTATAACCATAAATGTTAATTGTCTCAACTCACCAATCAAAAGAAATAGACTGGCAGAATGGGTCAAGAAGCAAGATCCAACAATATGTTACATACAAGAAGTGCACTTAATCAAAAAAAAAACTCATAGACTGAAAGTTAAAGGGTGGAAAATAATACTCCATGTGACAGGAACCCAAGAAAAAGCAGGAGTAGCTATCATCTTTGCAGACCAAGTAGATTTCAAACCCACACTGATTAAGAGAGACAAAGAAGGACACTATATCCTTGTAAAGGGAATAATCCAAGAGGAAGAGATGACAATCAAATATCTATGCACCACATACTAATGCACCCAACTATATAAAACAAATATTAATGGACATGAAAAACCATATAAGCACTAATGCAATAGTGGCAGGGGACCTCAATACCCCATTGTCACAAATAGATAGATCAACTAGACAAAAAACAAGCAATGAAATACTAGAACTCAATCAAACTATTGAAGCTATGAGCCTAACGGATGTTTACAGAGTGCTTTACCCCACAAAATCAGAATACACATTCTTTTCGGCTGCACAGGGGTCATTCTCCAAAATAGACCACATACTCGCTCATAGAATATATTTAGGTAAGTGCAAAGGAATTGAAGTTATCCCCTGTATATTATCAGACCATAGTGTGATGAAATTGGAGATCAACAGCAAAAG
>NW_004624811.1:2942095-2955370 GCF_000247695.1 Heterocephalus glaber | reverse complement strand
AATGAAAAGGGTGAAATTACAACAGACCCAGCAGAAATCCAGAGGATCATCAATACCTACTTCCAGAACCTATACAACAATAAGATGGAAAACACAGAAGAAATGGACAGATTCCTAGAGGGTAAAGGAGTTCTTATTGTGTGTGCCTATTGGAGTGTGTACTTAGATGAGAGGGGGGCCTATGTATGTTTGTGTGCATGTATCAAACAAAGTATCTGAGCTGAGCACAGAGGAGGAGAAGGAGATCTTGGATGATGAGAGGGAAGGGCCCTGCACAAAAGGTCAGCATGTGCAAATGCTCTGAGTGCCTAACCCTTTTCAGGAACTAAAGGACAAACTGGAAGAACACCAAGCTAGCTCCATCTTCCCAGACAACTGGTGGGGGAAAGGATTTTGTGAGTTCTCACAGTCTGTCACAGTCATGATGAGTTTGGTTTCACTCCAAGTACAACAAAATGGCTGTGAAGCTCAGAAGAAGCTCAATCCATTTATATTTTAAAAGATCGACCCAAATTCTTTGTAGAATATTGGAGTGGAGCAAGAGTAGAAAGACAAGATGAAAGGTTCTTGAAGTGGTTCCTGTAAGGAATGGTGATGCTTAGGCTAAGAGAGTGGTAAGGGTAACAGCAGGAAATGAACAGCTTTAAAATAGATTAAAAGTGGAAATTAAACCAGGTGTGGAGAGTGAGAGATGGGAATCAATGCTGGTTCTCAGTTTCTGGAGGTGTCATGCAAGGGTTACAGCCAGTTCAATGTTCTTGCTGCTACATTCACAGTCAAGTCCTCATTCACACAAAACTTGAGATCATCAGATTCATGTTCTCAGCTCATTAACTTGTCATTTCCTATTCTAGGCATAAGCAACTTGCTGGTATTTTTAACATGAATTTATTATTCTCATATTTAAACAGAGATTAAGTTAGAGTACATAAAGAAGCATGTATTCTTCTGAAAATGTGAAGGGAAAAATCTGGAGTTGTAACAATTTTCTATGGAAAGGCACAGATGTGATTTTTGGTGGCTATTGCAAGGGGGGAGGCATTCCACATCCTTAAGACATAGAAGACAAATTTAATTGCTCTTGTAGATCATTTCAAAAATAAATAAAGATGTTAAAGATTTAAGAGAAGATCTAGTTCAATTGAAATTCCTCCTGCTTCATTGTTCATTGTTATATACACCTCATTACTTTCCATTTTCTAAGGAATTCTGACAAGGCTTTCATTTCTTTTTATATTTGTGTTGGATGAAAGGATATTAATGGTACAAAATGTAGATATAGCCAATAACCATAATAGTTAATATATGCATGTGCTATACAGTTTTCATGTAGATTGCACATACATTGTCTCATCAGGATCTTTTAATTGGGTGATTATATCCATTTGAGATCTAAGAACATGGAGCACTGGCTTCTGGTGCTCATGTTTACTAATACATTTAATCTTCACAACACCAGAAGTAAACACAAGAAGCATCACTTGATTGGTCTGGAACCCAGATGATAGATATATTGAGTCTTGAATTTCTTAGCATTTTGCAGAGGGCTCATGGGAGATTAGGGGGCATGTACTAATAAAAGATCCATGCTCCAGCAAAGGGGACTACACTCCCTCTCTGTCACTCTTTCTCATCATGGAGTAGCGATGACACCCATCTGATACAAACAACTGCATGATAACCCAGTAGTCTGAGCTTAGGTCCCAGATGCTTACATCAGTTTCTGGGAAAGCCAGCTACTCAGTGCCTAAGGACTCAGCAATGCACAAGAGCTTGGCGCACCCCCTGCACGTTGCTGGGTGGAGGAAGTCACAAGTCACATGAAATTTTGAGATTGAAGACACCTGGCTTTCCCATTGAGGTGAAACCAACCCCATTGAGGGATAACTGCTCACTGCCATTTTCTGGATAATCTTCTTTATCATTCCATGTATCCCTACTCTTTAGATACAAATATTATCCCACATGCAGATGAAGAAACTAAGGCACAGAAAAACAAGATAGTTTTCCCCAGATGCCTTCAGAGGCTGTGGGTAGCTGCACCATTTTAATAGTTACCTACTTACCAACCTGGACAGCAATGGCCAGCCCTGTGATAAATGCTGAGACTAAAGCATGGCCAGTGCTGGAGATCATGCTAACATCCTACACACCAGTTGTATAGGAACTGAATATGATGAAAACCATTTTCCTGTCTCCAAAGTTTACTTGCAGATTTGTACATCTATATGCCCTTAGGATCTGACACCCACAACAGCTGCTGTCTTGCAATGATATACAGATTGGTGCTGCATTTATGACCTAGAGTCAGACTGCAAAAAAGAAGGTTTCCCGAGTTGTGTGTGTTTATGATTGGTTAGGGGAAAAAAACTTAGAGGGAGAATACTCACACATAGGAAGATATTCCATTTTAAGTCCTCAACAAGAGTAACAGAAGTCGTATAGAGTTTTCTAAGATGTGACAACACTGCCTGTTGCAGATTTCAAAAATAATAGGAGACTGAATTCCAATTCTACCTTATAGTGCCCTTGCCCTTAGTTAAGCAACTTCAGCTTTATTGGTCTCCATTTTTTTTCATAAAGATATTGAATTGACTGACCTATAACTCTTTACTAGGAAGCAAGTCATATCTTACTCTTCTAATAAATATGAGGGATCAAAAAGATCTGGAATGATGGTTCAACTCACAAATGAAAACTATCAAGATGGAAAGAGGAAGAGGTCCTTCAGCTGTTCAGTCCCAATTTGGCAGTCATTTATAGTGTACACACTTAGTGAATTCATTAGCAGACAAAATGATCAAAGGAAGCCTCAGTATTAGTCCTGGATGGTGCAGCTTGCTTCCCACAGACAATGCCTCCAGGAAAAGTTATCTTAATCAGAAATGAAAATAGTTGATCAAAAATAAATATTATGGCCCCCAGGAGACAGATAAAAATGCTTCATTCACATTTTAAATCAGAGGCCAGAACACTTAATGACTAGTTAGTACTTTCCTAGTCATCTAAGTAAGTATGCTCAAAAATTATCTTGCTTTCCATGAATCAATCCGGCCCCTTTCCACATCTCTGTTTGAATCTAAGTGTACCCATCATTCACATGGTACCACCAGGAACTGGAGAAAGTATTAATTGAGAGATGCCTCTCAGTTATAGTCCACCTCATTTGGGAAGCTATTCCCAAATTAAATCATTCCCTGACTGGCCCTTCAGTGTCTGGATAACCTGACAGGCTGGTTCTCTTGTTTTGGGGTTCTTCTTTTTTCAGAAATCTAGATGTCATGAGAGGCTTTTAGAGTTAATAAGGCTGTATTTCAAAAGGAGTTCAGAAGAATTCACTTAGAAATACATTAACTGTCACTCTTATATACATGATAGATCAAAATTGATAGCAATAATTAAATTTTAACTAAGAAAATTCCTAATGATAGATTTTACATATATATGAAATATATACCATACTATATATATATATATGCATTCATGTATTTTTAAAACATATGTGAATGCTAAATATGTGCTACTCTTCACACTAAACAGAAGTACTCAAAGAAAAATAAGTTTGTGAAAATATGTCTATGGTCTACCTAATTTATTCAGAAGCCAAGATGTATTTTCTAAGATAATGTTGATAGAGCTTGTTGTTCACAAAACATCTCATGCCATTGAGGTATTCTTGATCTATTTTCCAAAGACAAGGAGCTGAAAAATAATACTCAAGTTTTATCTCAGTCTCATAGCCTGAGCAAATACATTCTCTGTCCAGAAGAATGGATTCTGGCTTCCGATTGTCTGTGTGTGAGTTGGAAGATTTTTAGTTGATTAGCAGGAACTGCGCTATTTTGAGGCTGAAACAATTCCTGTTTCAAATACCACACAGTTGTACCCCAGGAATAACAAAAATGCCAAAAGTAATTTCCAATATTCCAGAAGATTAAGAAATTGAAAAACAAATATTTGAGGTGAAAGCAAGTGCACAATAAGTATTTATCCAAATTTTAAATAAGAATATTACTGCCTGCATATGCCAACCCAAGACGTCTGGATTTCACACCCATTCTTCCTTTTCCCACAAAATCAAATGGCAAATATAATTCTGAAAGAAAAATATTGAAGAAGCTGTTTTCTTTTGAGCCCCTTTATATAAATGTACATTCCTGGGTCCAGAACTGTAGAATGGGCAAGAATCTCATCAGTCATTTGTTTCCCACCAATTTACATGGGGGAGGGAGGTTCTGAGGGGGCTGATGCTTACTAGAAGTTATCTTAATTAGTGGTAGATGTGTGAGTAAACTAGACCGATAATTTCAGATCCCTGACTCTCCACCTAGAGTTGTCCCTGTGACATCATATGATTGTGCTCTGTATGTGAAGACTGAGGCTAGACAGACACAAATGAGGAATGGACTTACTCACTTCACCTGTGGGGTGGAAGAGATTGTTGCTGAAGAGAGTGTATTCATGTGACTTTCCTTCCAAAGCTTCCCTTTGCTTCCTGTCCTGTCCACAAAAGTACTAATACTCCAAATCATACTCTACAGTTGTCCTTGTGGTGTGTCTTCCACATCAGCTGCCCTCCAGCATGAATGAAAAGAAAAAGTGAAATATAGAATTCCAAAATCACTAGCTCTGAGCTTCCTTCAGCTTTGACTCTTCTGCTCGAACCTCTTAACTCTGTTAGTGTTCTAGTTTGTTTAAAAGAGAATGTGTCTTTAATCACTGCCATTCTTTTTGGGATTTCAAAGAACCATCCCAGCCATTCTTAGCTATGCAAACATTTCCCTGATTTGCCAATTTATCTCAATTCATGTGTAGAAAGTTCTTTGGCAGCTGCTCAGGGGAACAAAGGTGAAATCTCCAATTAAGAATGACTTATGTGTACTCCTGCAGCCAAGAATCACACTGCCTTGTTAACCTCCTTTGCTTGGCTTTAAGAGGTGGGAGCCTGTGCACTTAAAATTCATTTATTCTTGTGCAGAGTAATTATCTCAGTTTTTGATTATGCCTCCAGCCATTGAAGAGTGATGATTTGCCATTGAGATGTTTCTCTCCATTTGGGAAGAAAATACGATGGGCTATATACTACAGATGAGGTCTCAGTTCATAAACATGGCAATTCAATACACCTCTTTAAAGCACAAGATTCAAATTTAAGCTCCCAACAGGCTATGCTTTTTGTGTCTTGGCTGTGTTCTTGAAATCCAAATTACAGCAGGAACATAGACTGAAGAACTATAAAGGTGAATTATGATATCAAAATAATAGCCTTTATCAGAAGGGACAATTACCCAACACTGGGTGAACGGGCAGGCTCTGACATTAGATTCCTCCCTACCAAAATAGAACATGCTCAGATTTCTTCTACCACAAGACAGTCATTCCTACCTGCCCTGGCCACTTCCCTCCAGGTTCTCTCTCCCCACCTCTCTCTACCTCCAAACCTCTATCTCTCCTGCCTTTCCTAGACAAATTTGTTTCTTTTGGGGGGGGGGCGGGACCAGGGATCCATTGAACTTGGGTTTTTGGGCTTGCAAGGCAGGCGGCAAGCAGAACCACTGAGCTTAACTCCCCGGCCTCCTAGACAAATTTCTTTTAAAATGATCACTGTTTCCATCCAATCACTTCTGAATAAATGCACGGTCTTTTGGCTCTATGTCACTTTATTAAAACTGCTCTCTCCAGAACTAGTAGCACCATCCTAGTGAGTAAATCCCATGAGTAATTTAATTTCTTCTGCTATTAAACACAAGGATCACTCACAAACTTCTTTTGACCTTGGACTTTATGAGAAGTTGCCCTAATCCTTCTGCACCCTCAGTTCCATGGTCGGTGAAACCCTGCAGTCCTCCCATTTTACTTTGTGTAAATTTGTGAAATCTCTCTTAAAAACCAGGAATATGTGTCCAACAATCCAATGAAACAGGAAGTTTTTGCAGATTAAGGGACTGTGGCTCAGGTAGCTCCACAGCTGAAAAGTAGGAGCCTTAGACTTACACTTAAAAAGCCCAGCCTCAGTTTTACCAAGTCTTCTCATCCTGGACTTTCGGCCTCCATACTGAGCACTCTCTCTCTCTCTCTCTCTCTCTCTCTCTCTCTCTCTCTCTCTCTCTCTCTCTTTCTCTCTCTCGATAGCCTCTCCAATGTAAAAGTCAGCCCCTTCTTAAAATAAATAAAAATAATAAAAATCACTTAAGTCAAGCATGCATGCATTTATAAAGTTTTAGTAAATTGTGAGGCATCATGAAAGTGTCACATCACCCAGAGATCCGGGGCTATTTTCTAGCCTTTTCCCTTCCGTCTCCCTTGCTCCACCCTTCTCTTTCAGAATTACCCAAAGACCTCCAAATTCTCCTCCTATCCTGAAGACTAACTTTTCCCTCTTTTGATACCTTGACATGGGTAGCTTTATTATCAATTTATTAAAATTTCTTTTCTTTCAACTGGCCCATCTTTCTCCATGATAAAATTCTGGCACCACCTGTTAAAGACCAACAGAAACAGCAACTTTATGTAACTTCTAGCAGTTCTTCGACCCTAGGTAGCAGTTTTTACTCTTCCCTACCTTCACCTTAGCCTCTGAGTTTTCCAGATATGTTAGTCAGCTTTCTGTCACTGTGACAAAATTCCTGAGAAAATCAACTTTAAGTAGGAAATATTTATCTGGGCTCACAGATTTCCACAGTTTCGGCCCCTGGTCACTTGGTTCTGTTGCTTCTGGGCGTGGGCTGAGGCAGAGCATTCTGGCAAGGATTATGTGGTAGAGCAAAAGAGCTCATATCAGGTCAACAGGAGGCAGAAAGAGAGAGGAAGGAGAAAACAGAGGATATATAGTTCCCAGGGCCATGCCCTTAAGTACCCCTCCCTTCAACTAGGTTCTAACTCCTAAATTTTTATCACCTTTCAATAACTCCATCAAATTATGACTCCATTGCTGAGGATATAGCTCAGTGGTTCTGCCGCCTGCCTCACAAGCGAGAGGTCCCAAGTACAAATATATATACATATTATTATTATTATATATTATATATATTATATATACAAATATATATTTATATTATATTATATATATATATACACATGAATCCATCAGTGGCCTAATCCACTGATGAGGTTAGAATCCTCATGATCCAATGGCCCCACCCCTGAGCTCTGTTCCTTTGGGAGCCAAGCTTTCCACAAATGAGCTCTTTGGGGGGCATTTGAACCCAAACCATAGCCCCGTATTTCCCTGATTTTTCTTCTGCCTTTCTGTTTAATTATTCTTAGGGTCCTTTGGGGATGAGTTCTCCTGTACTCAATCCCTAAATAAATATTTCTTCTCTATTCATACCCTACATATTGTGTTCTTCTCTAAGCCCTCTTTGCATCTTACCTAACACATTGAATCTAAAATATCTCATGTACAGTCATAGTTCCAGTTTTATCCACATTTCCCAAATTTGTCTCTACCACACTGTAGTTCATGACATGGAGACCTAATATCCTAGTTTATCTCGCATTTCCCCTCAGATATTCCAAACATTTCAAATGCAAACACCCTAACACCAAATTCATCTTCTTTTGGAACTTCCTTCTCCTATGATGTTCCCAGTCAGTATCTCCGTCATCCAGGAGTCCAAGTCAGACTCTCAGCATCTTCCTGGAAGACTCCTTTCCTATCTCCTCCCAGTCAATCCCAAAGCCTCTTGATGCTAACTCTTCCAAATTGCTCTGTTCACTCATTTATCTCTATGTCTGCTTCCACTGCTAGAAAATGTCACCATGTCACACTGAGAAGTTCCCTTTTGTTCTGTCTGGTATCACCTCCTTTGATCAATTTTCAACATGCCTGTCAGAGACACACATCTAGGATGGAATTTGGATATGACTTTTGCCTTGATTAGTGGCTTCCCTTGTCCAGAAGATAAAGTTCACCATTATCCAAAAGTGCATGCCCTCTGCAGCCTCATGTCACCTTAGTGCACCCCTGCCTCTGTCACTTCATGCACTCAATATGGCAACCAAACAAAACCATTTTAAATTCAAATGCCAATTTAGCAATCTCATATTAAAAAGCCTCCTTCTGATAATTCCACCCAGTTTCAGGCTTTTCTCTACTGATAAGAACTGGATTTCATGCCCTTTCCTGAAGCTGAGGTGAATATCCAGCCTTGCTAAGCCACATAAGCTATTAAGGAAGAAGGTGGATTCCCTAGAAAAAATCAGGGTACTGTTTTCAGGACAGAGGATAGAGGGTAGACAGACCAAGGATAGATGAACAAATAGATAAATGAATAGATAGATAGATAGATATAAATGATAGAGCTAGATAGATGATAAAGAGGGAAAAAAGAACAAAAATGTATCTTTCTTTAAACCACTTTTTTGAGTAATTAGATTTGTGAGACATAAGAACATTTTTTTCTTTATTTCCTCCAAAGAACATCATTGAGAGACACACAGATTAAGCAGGGAGTGGTAAAGAAAAGAGAACAAAGAAAATAGAGACAAATTCTTAACTTCCTTTGTAGAGTTTCAGCCCTTTCATTCAATATTCACCCTAGCTTATAAACTTCATAAGCAATTATTAAACCAATAAATAAATAGATTAATTCATGGGGTAGTCAACACTGTCAGTGTTGAATCCTGAATATCCAACCTCTGTTTTCCATCTCAGGATAAAACATCTAACATCTCTTAAGAAAAAGACCTAGAAGCATGAGGCATTGACTTCTGAAAGACTAGTAGTGTAATGAGAATCAATGAGACAAGAGTTAGGATTTATTAGGTAGAATGGCAGCAGCCCCAAAATGAAGTCAACAAGCCTAGAACAGTCTGCTGAGTCACCACCCTTCAGGGATCTTACAAAAACATCTGCCAAGTGTCCTTCAGCTGTCTGTGACCTCCCCAGAGCATGATCAAGCAGGGCACTGGTTCAAGGGCACATGGTCTCTGCATGGACACTGCATAGATTGGACCCTAAAAAATATGTAGTCTCCTATAGGGTAGAGATTATATTACTTACACAACAACCCAAGCTCCCTTCTGAATCTTTAAAACTTCCAAGCCCTCATGGATATCCTACTCAGAACCTCCTCCTGGATAGTGAGAGCTTTATTTCCTTGTCTTTATGTCTTTTATTTTCTTACCTTTATCTTTTAAATAAATTTGCTTGCATCATACTTTGTCCTTGATTTCATTGTTCATCATGATGGGACATAACCCTGGCATTCTAGTAACAGCAGAATATTGCAGACAGAAGGCCTGGCCTATTCATAGTAACTAAAATAATTGAAGGTTCCCAAGAAGCTAAATATGTGAATGTTCTCAGCAATTTTGAAAGAAAAAAATGTTTGAAGAAAATTTGGTTTTAGAAGTTGGGAAAGATATAAAACTGAAATTCCTTTTAGAAAAGAATTTGGCAATTAGTTTTGGGGGTTTTCATGTGTTTGCTTTTAACCTTGTGGTTTCTAAGGTATATAAACAGTTCAACTTCTAAATATGATAGATGAATTTTAGGCTGATCATGGAAGGGGCTTCAAAAATGACCATGAGAAACAATGTGGTAATTTAAAATCTCAAAGAAACACAGCGTAATAAAAAGTGAAAAGTTTTGGGCTGTTCCATCTTTGAATCCCAATAAAGATATATTTCTTTAGTTGGACTATTTGACAACAGTTTTTGCAAGTTAAATTCATGTTATGCTCAGTATCTCATATGTAAATCCAACTGACACAACCCTTTGATGAGAGAGAAGAAATGGCATTTTATAAAGTACAAAACTCAACTATTATATTCATTCAGTTGTTTATGCCATTAAGATCTTTTTGTATGCCAAAAAACATGTTAAGGTCTAAGAAAGCAAAAATTTGTTAGGCAAATGCCTGCCTTTAGAAGGTTGCGATCTAATGCGAGAAAGAGATGTTAAATACATCCCTCCAATCACTGCACTGGGGGAGTAGCCTAAAATGTGGGCACAGGAAGGTGTGATCAATTTCACTACACATTAATTTTTATAAGAAATCAAGTCTATTTTTAATGTAAATAATTTCAGTATTTCACAGTTTATTATACTGTTTGCTATTGAATTTTGGCAGAAAAGAATCTATCATATTTAAATTTATAACTTACTTGGAATTTTTATGAGGAAAGACTTTTGAATTTTATGATGCCTTTCAGGCATCTATTGATATAATCATTGGCTTTCTTCATTTAATTTGTTGATATAATAAATTATATTGATAGATTTTCTAATATTGAACCATTCTCATGGTCTTAGAATAAACTCTACTAGGTCATACTATTCATTTAATACAGAGCCAGAATCAATTGCCATATGCTGTACAAAATTTTTCCATCATATTTGTATAGGAAATTGTAGTGTTTTTCCAATATTTTCTAGTGTATCGATCAACTTTCAGTATTAAAGTTATACTAACATATAAAAAGAATCACGGAACTTTTGTTTTTTATTCTTTTTCTATAGTCTACAGTAATTAAAATAATTTTATTATAAAGAATATGTACAATTTTGAAAAATTCATACATGTGCTTTCTTTCATACCACACATATCAATTTGAAAGAAAGGGAAATTTGGTTCTTTAGAATACATACATTCTTTGGAGAAGTGTTCAGTCATTCTATAGGCACAGACTGTCAGAGTTTGGATTTTCTGTGAAACCTACTGAGATAGGTTTAAGAATGCAGAGTTTGCTGGACCTGTCTGTGAGAGTGTTGTCTAGGAAGGAGCAGAGAAAGCAGGACTGAGCACTTGGAAAGAAGCTGAAAGGGACAAATGGAGAAGCTAAAGACCACAAAGGTCTTAGCCCTATTTACAGGAGCCCTAGCGATCAGGATGGGGAAAATACCTTAAAATCAAGTGATCTCTGAAATTAAAAAAATGTTGCTTTAGACATTACAGATGCTAGCCAGAAAAAGCCCAGGTGTTGGGACAAGCACCCACAGTTATCTGTAGCAGGGCTAGGTAGCACTTGGAAGGAAAAATGTCCTCCAGATCTATAAACCGAAATCATTTTTATAATGAAAATTTGGGGGAGGAATGCATACATTGTTTACATTGAATATTGGCAGTAGACAAGAGGATCAGGGTAACACAAAGTGGGGAAAGTTTTGACATAGGAAGACATTTCATAAGAAGCAATACTTATTGATTCCAGAATGGTTGGGGGTATAGCAGCATGTGATGGTGCCTGGTGGTCCAGCCCCCTGATGTTTGGCTTAAGGTTTTAACATATATTCAGGAATGTGAAATAATTTTTTTGTTACTTTGGTCTGCAGCTGTTAACTGATTAAATTCCCTTATTACTCCATTGCTCATCCCCTCCATCCTCTGGCCCTTGAAATTAAGTTTAGGATATCTGTTTTCATGATATGTAGGCAGATAGATAGATAGATAGATAGATAGATAGATAGATAGATAGATAGATAATGGAAAGACAGATAGATGGGCAGTTATTGTCTTATTGTAAGGAAGTTTTATGTGATTACAAAGGTCAAGAAGTCTTACAATCTGTTGTCTGCAACACCCGGGAGTTCTGATGGTATAATTTCCAACTCTAGACCTAAGCACTGAGAGCAGTAATGGTGTTGAGTTTTAAACTGAGGATGGGAGAAAACTGATGTCCCAGCTCAAACAGAGAGAGAGAGAGAGAGAGAGAGAGAGAGAGAGAGAAAGAAAGGAGAGAGAGATCTTTTTGTTCTGTTCAGGCCCTCAACACAGAAGATTGTGCCCACACACATTAAGGAGGGCTGTCTTCTTTCTTCAGTCTGCCAATTCCAATACTAATCTCATCCAAAAGCATCCTTCCAGCCACACTAGAAATAATGTTTAATCAAATATTACCTAAACCATGCATTGGATGAGGGCTGTCTCTGGTGGATTAATTGACCCAGGCTGGCAGCTCTCACAGGCCAAGGGCAAGTTCTTGAGAGAGCAGCAATGAGGGTCATCTGCAGCAGCTGAGGAAATGAGCATATGTTGGCCCTGAGTGGGGATATCTGGGTAACATCATTACATCCATTATATGTCCTTCAGTTTTGGGTAAAAATTTCTAGTTTATTCACTTAGAATAAACATAACTTACAGATTTTCTAAAACTCTCTTATGCCTTTAAGGTAACTAATTATTATTTCACAACTTTATCCAGAATTCTCTATGCTAAGTGTACTTTAACATGGCTAATTTTCAAATGGAGCCATCACAAGTAAGTGAATAGTTTTCCCATTTGACAGATATATAATTTCGGTATTCAGAAATAAGAAATTTTAATCTCTCAGGTAAGAGTTCTTATCTTTACAACTTTATGTTAGCATAGATATAGTCACGGTAAAATATCCGCAATGTGTTACACTATTGTTACTGTGGAATGAACATAGCAGATAAATTTCAGGCTCTTTTATATGATAAGCAAAAAATTAATTAAGCTAGGCCCTCCACAAATATTTACTGAATCCAGTTCACTGGACTACTGCTATACAATGGTCAGCCCTGTCCAAAGTCAACAAGGCACATTTCTGCCACGTTGGATGCTCCTTTCCTCTGCCCTCCTGTGCAGAGTGAAGGATTCAAGAGAAGATAAAAAGGATGGAGGAGAAGCAAACCATGAAAGGAAACTCTATAGTCCTGCCCTGGAGAAATGAGTGAACAAGAGCAAGACCTCAAGAACACCGAGTTTCCAGAAATAATTGATATGAATTAAGGGTAGGGACACATAAAAGAAAGTCAAGAAATTTTTGTTGGATGCAACAACCAGATTTCAGAATCTTGAACTGTTCCAGGATTTGGTTGCATTCAATTTCCACTGCATGGATATAGAAGAACACACTGGACAAAAATTTTTCTCCTTGCAGTTAATTTGCCTCTCTGAATAATTCACATGGTAATCAAGTTCACTTGGCTCATAATTGCATAAGATATTGCTTGAAAGACAGAACCTTTTTTTTCATGTGCTGTGGTATTTTCCCCCGTATGTTCTTTGAAGTTTTATCATAAAATATTTTCTTGAGTTAAAAAAAAAAGAAAAGAAAACATCGTATAAATTTTTCTTTCTTGAACCACAATTAATTGAAGATACACTATGTTTAACAGATAGCTCTAAGGAAATAAAGGTTTATTTTGTTTTTTCAATACAAAGTGCTGCTTGCACTGGCAAATTTGTGTGACTTAACTATTATATGACTAGCTGAATGATTTTTAATGATTAAAACTATATATATATATGTGTGTGTGTGTATATATATCCATATATCCATATATCCATGAGTGTGTGAGTATA
>NW_004624811.1:2916347-2932089 GCF_000247695.1 Heterocephalus glaber | reverse complement strand
ATTTTTTCGAGATCCCCTTTTGTTGCCAGTTCAGTGGGTCCAGGTGGTTGAGTATCAGAGTGTTCCATCTCATTTCCCTTTGAGGTTGCTGTAAGTGATCTGGAAGTCTGGTTTTGAGACTTATTTATGTGTTTTCTCATTTCGACTGGGGAGGGGGCTGTTGGCACCTGCATGGATTATGTCCTCTGAGCTTGGAGAGGTGGGACAGGGGCCGGGAGCAGCAGTAGGGATGGTGGCCCAAAATCCTTTCCTCTGGGCTGGGAGCAGCGGGAGGGATGGTGGCCAGGAAGCCCCTTCCTTTGGACCAGGAGCAGTGGGACAGCGGCTCAGAAATCCCTACCTCTGGGCCGGGAGCGACAGGACTCAGTACCATGGTCTGGTGGTCTGGCGTCTTTGTGTGTGGAACCTGGTGGCTGTACAGAGGAGCAGGGGTGAGGGGTGTCCAGTGGATTGTTGCCATGGCATGGGCTGATTGGGCATGTTCCACGTGACTCGCGACCTCAGTAGGGCGTGCCTCCTTTTCTATTCTTAAGATTTCTTAATTGGGGGCCAAAACATCATTAACTACTCCATTCCTTCCAGGCAATCCAAGTCTGCTTGCTACACGTCTGACTCTTCCAATTATTTCTTGATTATTCCAGTATTCAAAATATTTAATTCATTGAGAAACCTCTTTATTCAAAGTTCAATTGCACACACATTGTAGATCACTAATTCAAAATTAGGAGCCTTTTGTTGCAATCATAGTGTTTTGTAGCAAATGTTACACATACAAATTCTCATTATGTTTTTTTTTCTGCACCTCTATACAAGCTTCTAATATAACTCATTACAGTCATAGCAGTGGATAGAAAAGAAGGTCACAGGAAAATAGAGAATGTGGCCTAATAAATGTAAATTAATTATGCCCATTAATGATTAATAATTTAGGGTGTAATTAAAATGGGATTTGTGTCACTTATTAGGTTCATTTATGTGTAACAGGGACCTTCAACCTACAGTAGCTTAATGTAAATATTTCCCTTTCACTGCTTATAATTCTCTGGTCAAGTGGACAAAAGAAGGTGACCAGGGAGGCCAAGACATGTACTCTTTCAGCTCAATGTCACTGTGCTCAGCCAGCTATAAGGAAGATGTCTAGGAAATCAAGGAAATACTTCAGTGTGATGGTGATGTGCTTAGCTAAATATTTGCAATGGTAACTTTCAAAGAAGGAAAGAATGGAGATGAGAAGATAATTGGCAGTCTCTGCTATCTCCCTGGGTCTCTGTTAAGTGAACACAAAATTCACTTTAAGCACTTTCAGTTTGTCTCTCAATGTGCCTCCTTCCAATCCATGCTTTCTCAATGGAGCAATACCAGTCTCAGAGGGAAAAATTTGTTCTTGAAAAGAAGCAAAAGAGTCCTACTTTCAACAGACACACAATACACAACAGATTTACAGTATAACTGTGCCATTAAATTTTTATGAGGGAAGCTTTTAGGACAAAAGCATCTCACAATGCTCTTTGGGTGGAGGTGAAAAGGATTCTAAACCAAAAGACTGAGAAGGATTGTTTTAATCTCACATAGGAGTTTTCAGAAGCATGTCTCAAGGACAGCCAAGGAGACCTGTATCTCCTTGGTTTTAGTTTCTATAGACTATATAATGTAACAAATTGAAAGGACAAGGAATTTGTTGTTGGGCTGGCCACTCATCCATTCAAGAACATTTGTTAGTACATATTGTGTGAAAAAATATGCTGGGTGCTGAGGACACGGCCAAGAATTGAGCAGGCCCTCCTGCTCTCCAGGCCTACAGGCCATCAGAGAAACAGCCTTCACACAATGGCTGTTGCATTGATGGTGGATCCCAAGGTCAAACACTCAAGGCATATGTCTGAGGCTTCTGAATTTGATTTCTCATCACTACTTTCTTAACAAGTAATCTGGTAAAATTATTATCCTGCATAGGACAGAATTCCTACTGCTAATATCCAGCTAACAGCATTTTTGTGAGGATTCAGTAAGATAGAATTGAATATATTGCAACCATTATCTGATTCATAGTAAGTGTTTAAGAAAATGATATTATATAATTATCTAGTGGCTTCTTCTTACAGATTTTGCCTGAATCCATGTTTCTGTCCCATATTAAATTGGTTACAGTTGACTAACTCCATCCATTTATTTCTTCCTCTTCCTTTACACTCCATTCACTTTGTTGGTATTCTAATGACTCTGGGACCAGAATTTTCAAACCAATTGGGCCTAATTATAGCCTAAACATCTAGAAAATCTGAGACAGATAATCATCCATACTATTTCATAGGCAATATTCATGGAAAATGTTCATTGAGCACCAAATTGCCAGATTCAGTATTGGTTAAGTGCTAACATGTCTGGAAAAAGCAAAGTAGATCCATTTCTATACTTTAAAAAATGATGAACATTTGTAACTGAAAAGATTAGGAAAAGGGCTATGTACTATGGGAACATTTGATGAAGATCCCACCCAGTGATGTAACTCCCCTCTGAAAGATGAAAGGGGCCAGTGAGGTCAGAAGAGAGAATGTAGTATATACACCTATAAGACAGAAGGGAGAATATTAAAGGTTTCCAGCAAAGATGCAGCTTAGAGTCACCAGCTTAGGCACTGGTCTCACTCTCTAAATGCTGTCATGTCCCCACTCTTCCTCTCCTGCCTCGTATTTGTTTTCTATCTCTTATCAAAATCCCAAAACTACTGCCCTGAAAGTGGCTTGCCAACTTCATCTCTGTCTGTCTCATCCATCAGTCTACTCATTCTCCTTACATCATCTGCTCTCTCTTACACACACACACACGCACACACACACACACACACACACACGCATGTAACTCTCCTTACATGTTCCCCTAATTCATATGTTTTGCTCCTTGTCACCTCTGATCTCCCGTGGTTTACCCTTTCTACCTCTATGTAGTCCTTGGACATCTCTAGTATCCTTGATCTGTTACAAATACAGAATTTGAGGTCTTCTCTGAGGCAACTCTCTCCCCTAAAACACACAGAATGAATGAAAATCTGCATTTGAACAAGATCTTCAGGTGATTCACGTCCACATTAAAATGGAAGCCCCCATCTCACTTCGCTTGGACTCAATAAAAGATAAGGAGCTATATCTCACCCTCCATTCTGTGATGGCCACCTTGACCATCCCATCTGTCTCATTAGGATAACTTGTATTCCTCTAGGAACTAGACCAGCTAATCCTTCCATGAGATGCTCATCCTGGGAAGGTTCTAGTCTCCTGAGAAGTAGTGTGAAGATGGTGGATCATGAGGAAAACCTTCTGTCATCCCATCTCATCTTCCAACCCTGAAAACTGTTTCTCTTTACTTCGTATTTCCAAGATTTCCTTTTGAATGTTTAGATTTTGTCAAGTTCACTTTCTCTCCCATCCTTCCTAAAACAACTTTCTATCATCTTTATTTCTATGTTTTTAATTCAAGCCTTGAAATAATTAATTCTATCTGCTTTGTTTGTGCCTTTGTCATCTCCAGGTCTCAACCTTTTCAGCAACTTGTTAGAGAATTATCTAGACATTTTTCCCCTGAGATATATGGAAAGAGCCCTTTGACTCCTTAAATGTATTTCTCTGCTTTTGGCTAAAGTGACAAATCTTCTCCTCTTATCTATATGATGCCAGAAGTTGAACTCTCCCCTATAGAAATCGCCTCCATTATCTTTCTGCTAGAATTTCAAATACCTGACAATGAGCACATAGAGGTTACAATAAGCACACAGAGGATTAAAAACAGGGTCTGTCAATTCGGAGATTGAAACTACTCCCCTCCTGACAGTACTTCCTTCCATCTGGTACTTCTGGGTGGAAATCTCTGCTTCTAGCTGTAGCACTAGGAACAGAGACCAGGAATGTGCCCTCTCACCCTCCTCTTTCCCTCTTTGGCACTACCGCCTAGGAGACCTCGGATGAAGCAGATAACCTTTCTCCACTTTGATTTTATCGCCAGAAATGAGGATAATAACAGCTCCTACTCCGTGGGATTGTTATTTACCATTAATATCCATTGCATGTAAAATCTCAGAAAAGAGCCTGGCCCAACAATCTTCATTATTCTTACTATTACTATACCTTTTTATATACAAGAAAGGTGAGGCACAAAGAAGATTTACAACTTGGTCACCTTCTATAGATGCTGGTTAGTGACAAAGCAAGTGAAGGGGTCTTTGTAATGTACTAAAACTTTGGAGTTTCTTTTTGAAGAATAAATGTTTGGAGTCAGTGAAAGAATCGAATTGTGTGATCTAGGCAACACATTGATGTTGTGGTACAGGAAGTAGCCGGAGAAGGATGACACAAATATAAGCAGTAGGAAGCCTTATTATCAATACTCAGCTCGGAAGTTACAGTATCTTTCTCCTACCAAAAATCAGGAAAATTAAAAAAGACATCTTACAGAGGAGCTCAGGGAATATATTTTTAGAAGATATTTCAAAGTACAAAATTAGTAGACTGTTTCATGCTCAGAAATGCTAATTTGCATATATTTATGAAGTTTCAAACAGAAACAAAATAACTAAATCTATATCCATTTATTCAGCATATACTTACTGAGTACCTATGGTTTGCCTGGCAGGTTTCTGAGTTGTGGAATACAGCAAGAAAACATGTTCCTGCTTCCATGGAGCTGAAATTTAGGATGCAAAGACTACGCAAACAATTTGCAATTGTGATGAGAGCTATGGATGAAATAAAAAAGGTTAATGTAAAATGATAACAAGTATTAAGAAACTGTCAAGGCAGAAACCAAGAACTGTCTGCAATGAATGTGTACAGCTATTTTGAGTAAAGGAAGTAACTAGTGTTATGTGGACCAACATAGATCAACATCACACCAACAAATCAAGAAATCACTTGGAGGGCCAGAGATTTAGTTCAGTGGTTCTACCGCCTGCCTGGCAAGCACAAGGTCCAGAGTTCGATCCCCAGTACCAAAAAAGAGAGACCATTTGGAGCCAAGACCTCCATGGAGAGGAGCATACATGCAGAAGTACATAGTGTGAGGAAATTTTCCTTAGCCATTCTTAGTAAGATTGGTCTACTCCAAAGTGATAATTGTATATGTGCCTCTGCTAAAGTTAGTTATGTAGTACTTGTATATAACATTTTTTCAAATATCATTTTATCACTTTATAAAATCGGGCATTAAAATAGGCCCTACAGGTAATATTTGATAGAACCTGAACAGCACAAGTGTAACTAATACTTACAGTTGCAGTCATAGAGCCCAGAGTGGGTAAATTGCAATCAGCAGCCCCTTCTACACAAAGGTCTCCCAGAAAGGACACTGGCTCTGCTGTCTTCTGCTCCTTTGTTAGTTTATCCCTTGTCTGTGGCCTTCTCTTGTGCTGTCTGACTAGAAAACCTGAACCACCATGAAGCTGTAAGAACTGAAAATGAACTTAGCTTAGCACCAACTCTCCTGTAAATCTCCTTGCTGCTTCATAGCATGAGTACTGTGAATTCCATCCTATAGATTCCCAAAGTCAGAATTTTATGCATATTTTACCAAAACTTTCAAAATAATAATAATAGCAGAAGGTGAAGAAGAGAAATAATGACAACAGCAGCCACCACCATCACTTGTGTTACTACCTGGAGAAAGATGAAAATTCTTCTTCCACTGTGTCCTTTATCATGAGCCCACTTCCTTTGTTCATTTTCATTGCCTTGTGATCCTGGCACTTCTGACAAGGAAGTAGAATGGGTATTAACTCAGAAGGATACTGGTGTCAAAATCACCATGATAAAAGAATGAATATTTTATTTATACTTTCTTCTCTCACTCTTTTTTGTCTCCCTCATCTTGTGCTGTCTCTCCTGCCACACACACATATGTGAATACATTTACCCTTGGTATTGTTCAGATAGCTGGATAATTTTACTCATTTTGACCTCAATCTAATAATATAAGCAACAAAAAAGGCTCAGGTAAATAGGATTAATCATACAAGTATTATAAGCTCCTATGAGAGAGAACCAATTCAATCATATTCTGGGCAAGTCAAACTTCATGTGGTCATAGTAATTTTATAAAAGAAAACCATGAAAATGGCCACTGTTGTGAAGAAAAATGCTAGGAGAAAGTAGGGCTGCTAAAGAAAAAATAGTGTCCTCTCCATACTCTCCTTGGGGCTTTGAAGATGTCAAATGTGGTACATTTTTTCAGAGTATTTCAGAAAGAACAGCTAATCTCTAAACAATCTAAATAAAACTTGTGCCCAGTGATTTCAATAGCCATCAATGGGCAGTTAAGACATTTTCCAATCTACTTAGCATTTCATAAACCAACCAAACAGGCCGTTGGCTGGATGTTCTGGTGTGCTTTCGTTAGGGGTCTCACGCTTCATCCAAACCACAGAGTAGATGAGGTATTTTTTGTTTTGGTTTGGCTGTTTGTTCATTTGTTTCGGTGTCCTTTTTAGATTCAGCCATGCCCAACAACACTGAGATCACACCACATTTCTCAAGGTGATTCTCTGATCATGCTGCAGCCCTTCCAGGGCCATGCTCACCTACAAAGTGTCCTCTGAGATCACACTGAACCCTGGCTCTGTGCAGGCCTGGGGAAGGTTTAACAAGGCCAACTCACTGTTGATTTAAATGAGCCACTGCTACTCGCCTTCTGGGCAGTGTGTTTTTGGATCCTGCCTCCATTAATCTTGGAACCAGAGGCAAAGTGGAAAGCCTTTCCTTCATCCAGATCTTTCCTCTAAGCAGCATCAAGTGAAGGAAAATCGATGTGGCAGTGATGTTTCTACTTTCAGTTTGCAGATGAGATTTTGAGGGTGAGAATGTTGAAGAAGAAGGACAACACAGCAACTTTCTTGAGAGCATGGACTCTGGACTCAGCCAAGTCAAACTCACCGGCCCTGTAAGCTTCAGCCGGTCACCCAAACTCCCTGCCTCAGTTTTCTCAACCATAAAATATGTATAATGTCAAAAATACATATCCCAGCAAGAGGCCACGGGGAAGAAATGAGGTCATATATAGGAAGTACTAAACAAAATGCTGTTTTACAGTTACTATGATTATTATAATCATTAAGAGACTTGCACTTTCACTTAGTTATTGCAATACTAGTGTATTTCTGTACCAAACGAAATGCTCTCTGACACATCACAATAACAAACAGCCCCTAAAATCTCAGGGCCTTACTACAAAGGCTTTTTCTCACTCTGGTCACAGTCTTTATCTCATGCCATGGAACTCATTTTGCATGAATTCAACCCTGGAGTTCATCTAACTCAAGTCAACAGATAATATAGAAACATTTCCTTCACATGGCCAGTAAGTTTGATTGCATGATAATTTTTCAGCAATTCAGATTCGGCTTGAATGTCTTAGGCAATAGGGAACTCACTACCTAAGAAGCAAACAATTCCTTGTTGGAATATTACGACTTGTACAATAGTTCACCTTGTGTTGAGCTAAAATCAGGATGGACACAAATTCCAACACTTTGTCCTAATTCTGATACCGAGAAAACTGTAGATCTTCTGACATTCGATGAAAGCCCTTGGAGCCTTCCCTTGGTTCTCTATCTTAATCATCCCATCATTTTTCATGTGGCAAGGACTTCAGAACTCTCCACACCTACTCAGCAATCTGCTTATAAGATACCTAGTGAAAAACCAACTTTTCAATCAGAGGCAATACATTGCTAACCCACTAACAGAGAATGTTGAATTAAGAAAATTAAAATCTATAATTTTTAAGAATGTCATTTATTATCTTGTTTGTATTCAACTACTACAGAGCAATGAGATTCCTTCAGAAATACTTAGTGGTATTACTTAGTGATATTACATAGTGATATAATACTTAGTGATATTACATAATAAACAATTTATTCTATAATATTAAATATAATTAATTTGTTGAGAGTGTCTCATTCCTAATACTGTCAGGTGGACCTGCTTTTCAATTGTTTGCTAGAACTCATGGGAAGTAGATGAACATTTTCCAAGATCCTTCTAGCCTTCAAAGGTGAAGAGTTATAGATCTTTGGATGGAGAACTGGTTTTTTACCTGAACACTGGAGCAAAATTGCTTTCATGGAAAATAGCACCAGAATTTGCATTTGGAAAATCCAATGATCTTGCAAGCCACAAGTCACCAAACAAGGGACAAGAATGAAAAAATTAATTACTTTTAGGTTGAAATTTGCTACCCAGGGTCTATGTTAAAGAATATTTTACATTTAGAGCACTTTTACCCAGAATATATTGTTTACTCATCTTCATTGCTAATATAACATGTGTCACCAAAGACCCCTTCATACTTGTTTGAGCACCTTTTTTTTTCATTTCATTAAGTTTATTGGTAGATTTTAGGTATACAATATGCTGACATTCATCATTGGGAATTTGTACGTTTACATGATATATCTTAATTCTTATTTTTTCCCCATTCCCCTGCCCTCCCTTCAACCCCTCCCCCCCTCCCTATTTACAAAGACTTTGTTCCTATTTTTTCCTTTTCTCATATTTACTCCTTTCCCTTCTTTGCTTTCCCCTACTCCATCCATTTCCCCTTCCCCTCTGCCCCTTTTCTTCCTATTTCACATTATCTGTTATACTTTTTAATCCTTATTTACACTTTCAGTTTCTCACATCAGATAAACTATTCAGTATTTACATATTTGTGTCCTATTTATTTCACTTAAGATTATGGCCTCGATGTGCGTCCATTTAGCTATAAATGTCTCTAGTTTCTCATTCTTTATGGCTGAGTAGTACTCCATTTTATTATTATTTTTAACCACATTTTTTAATCCAGTCTCCAGTTAATGGGCATTTGGGCTGTTTCCAAGTTTTACCTATTACAAACTGTGCCGCTATAAACATGGGTGCACATATATCATTGTGATATGATTCCTTTAATTATTTTGGGAAGACACACCCAGCAGGGGAATAGCTGGGTCAAATGGGACCTCTAGTTTTTTGAGGTATCTCCATACTGATCGCCACAGTGGTTGCACCAGTCTACACTTCCTCACAATCCCATCAGCATTTGTTATTGGTTTATTTCTTCATAGCAGCCATTCTTTCTGGGGTGAAGTGGAATCTCAGTGTTGTTTTCATTTGCATCTCTCAAGTGGCCAGTGATGTGGAACATTTTTTCATATGTTTATTTGCTATTTCTATTTCTTTGAGAAATGTCTGTTCATTTCAGATGCCCATTTTTGGATTGAGTCTTTAAATTTGGAAGGTCTGATTTTTGTAAGTTCTTTATAGATTTGAGATAGTAGACCTTTGTCTGAGGAACAGCTGATAAAAATTTTTCCCTCATTGTGGGTTCTTTTCGCTCTGTTGGTGGTTTCTCTTGCTGTTGAGCACCATTTCTTGGGCTGTCTGCATGACCAGCTCCTTCTTGTCATTCAAGCCTCCCAGCAAGATATGTCATTCCTTGAAGTTGAATTTCCCTGGACATATGTGTGTGTACACACACACACACACACACACACACACACACACACACACACACACCCCAATAGTCCCAAATTCATTACCTTGTTTACTGACCTTTGAAACTTCCTTTGTAATGTCTGTTTATTGTCAGGCTCCTTCTCCTCCATGAGAAGGTAAGCCTTATGCTAAAAAGGGTCCTTTCTGTCTAATTCACCAGTATATCCCTGTTACAGAGAACCTCACTTGACATAGGATGGGTGCTCAAAATTACTCAGTTAATGTCTTAAGTTTTTGTCCTCAGAACCAAACTCTGAAGAAGAGGTTTGTATTCAGGAAGTTTGCAGGGGATCATCTTTAGAAAAACACCTGTAATTGAGTGAGGGTAGAACTGATAGAGGAACAAGTTGAACTTTGAGATAGGCACTGAGCTTGGATGGCTCTTCCGAGATGCTTCCAGTCCAGACCCTTAGTGCCTGTCCTTGTGTTTGCACATGAGTCACTGCAAGCAAGTCGCCCTGGGAAGCAAATAATTTTGGGTGAGCCAGCTCCCTTCAGCCAGGACAAATCCTCCTTAAAAAGCCACTCAGCTATGAACCATTAGTAGCCACCTCTCAGGGTAGCTGGACAAGTCAGAGTCTGAGTCCTGGTAAGGGAAGCTGGGCAGCACATCATACCAATAAATGAATAAACAATGAACTAATGCATCCTTCCTACCTAAGTTTATGTTAAAGCATCACTAATTCACCTTGGCCATGTCCAAGTTGTTGTAACTCTATCATGTGACCTTTTTTTTACTCATTTTAACAATGTTGTACATAAAATGCATGCACAACTACATAACCCTAAAATTATTTCAATGTTAGAGTTTTTCTAACTGTCTCAAATGATTCTAACTCATGTTTGCTGTTTTATCTCTTTGAAAGGAAGAAACCTCTTTAATAAGTTTGTGACAAACATTTTCATTATGATTTTGGAGTCAGGAAATTAGTCTGTTTAAGGTTTTATCTCCATCAACAGAGAAGGCCCTATAGATATTAGTCACTTCTCTAGTTTTGTTTTATTCCTTATCACCTGGCTTTTTTCCTGCATTAAGCCATGATGAAAATGCATGCTTAGTGAGATTCTAGTTCCTTTGCTTCCTTTTGGGGCCTGCTTTGTGAATTTTTCTTTTCTGGTATGTGAAATGCTTTAAAGTAATAATAGTAATATTGAACAGAAGCAAGTCCACCCCTGAAAAGTGCGCAGGTAAATATAGAGGTGACAAAATAGCAGTCATTTTACTAGAAAGGTCCAGGTTTTAGGGAGCAAAGTATAAAGGTTTGAGCTCATGTTTTGGGGTTGTTTTCATATATACATTTGATGTGCTTATGGAGAAATGTATGACTAATATGACTCAACAGAATAGTTACTCTAAGTTCTTTTCAAGATACCAATGTGCAGAAGAGTAGCTAGAAAACACAAGGAGCTGTTTTAATGCTTTTGGGGGGAAATATGCCTCACTACTCTGCGAACATGTCCAGTGCCTTCTCCCATTCCCCAACCAGACAATTGCAGGGTTAGGTTATGCTGGACTGAGACTCAAAAGTCACCCACAAGTGGGATCAGGAAGGGAACAGTCATGTCAATGAGTCACTAGCAAATAGTAACAGAGCAGTCCTTAGTAATTTACTCAGCATGAAATGTTTTCCTGAACTAGATCTGGTTTCAAACATCAAGAAACAGTAGACACTAACTGTAAAGTTGCCACCTTAAAATGACGAGGAATCTATGTCATGAATAGCAATGACAAGTGGGAAGAAAGGAAATAACTTACTTATGGCATACAGAATGTGTTGCTGCCAAATTCATCTTTAATTCATGGGCTGACAAGCAGACTAGTTGACCTGGCTTTCAACACAACTTCTGGACATCCATAGTCCCAGTTTCCATCTCAAACAGTGACAAATTTTATCATGTGTCCCAGTTCATCCATTATTATGCCTGGGGACTCTGTGATCTGAATGTTGTCCATAAGGGATGTTTGCTACAGTAAGAGATGGATAGGTAGGAAAGAAAATGTAAAGTAGGAAGAAGGAAGAAATTTGATAAGGGAGTTTTATGAAAGAAATTTGGAATGGGAAGTACTGGAAATGTTACAAATTTCTATTTTTTACATCTTTTTATTAGTGCATATTGGTTATACAGATAAATGAGTTTCACTTTGGCAGATTCTTACATGCATATAACATATTTTAATCCTATTTACCTCCCGTCATCCCCCCCTATTTTCAATATATCACTACAGAAAGAACAATTAGACTAAGGTATGGAAAAGAATTGGACCAATTTTGCTTTTCCCCATCCAAAGACATATTAGAATCTTCATGGGAGATATCAAAAGTGAACACATTGAAAACATCAGCTGAAGCCTACTTCTGATCCATCTGTGGTCATGGATTGAATGGTCTCAAAGTTTCACTTTATTTATCGAACAAATGTTTAAGCTTTCTATTTGGCTGAGTATACTTAAAGGGCATTCAGGTCTTGGCTTAAATAATATTTCCCAACAGGCATTTCCTGCCCATCTACTCTAAGTTTTATTTTCTTCAAAGCTTTTAGAACCATTTGAAATTGCTTATCTTTTTTCTGTTTATTGATGATCATCCCAGGAGCTTCAGGAGGGTATGGGCTTTATTTCTATTTTCATTGCTTTATCCCAACTACTAGCACAGTACTAGGCCCATAATTATTAGTCATCAAAACTTGGTTGAATAAAAGATGGATAGGCCATTTACCATGTTAGAAATGCCAACTTCTTGTTCACCTATTCATTGACACAAACTATGTAGAACAGACCAGAGAGACCATTACCCCAGCTATTGGTAGGTATCAGAAGCATTTAGTTACAAAAATTAAAATGACAAAATAAACATCTGAGAGCCTGTGGGTTATGGCTATGTTCTCCAAGCCTCACTAAAACCTGATGGAATGGATATTTGTGTTATTCAAACCATTTACAAACAACATAATTGAGTTTGGGGAAGTTAAAAACTTGATTAAAGTTACATCTTTAGTAGTTGATGAAGGCCCGATATGAACTCAGCAGTTTGATTGCAATTGAGAACTCTCTTTGCTCTGTTTTCTCATTTGTTCTTCAGCTTCATCTCCCCATCAATGTATCCTAATTCTAAAGCAAAAGAAAAGCTGAAGCTGAATTCACTCTTTCCTGAAGTCAGGATGTTTTAGAAAATACACTAGCATCATTTTTTTGTATTTCTTAAACCATAACAAATATTTTATCTCAGCTACCTAAACCTTCGGATCATCTGGGATTTACCATGGAAGGCAACCATTGTTAAATTTTATTTGCCACTCCTTTATGATTGCTTAATTTCATAGTAATTTGCATCCTTCAGTAAACAAATCCCATAACACACACACACACACACTCACACACACACACACACACACACACAATATGCTGTAAAGGACAAAGGGAAAAGACAAACAGAACCTAGCTCCTATTTCTGAAGTGTAGGATCCACTTTGACAATGCAAACGAAGTAACCAACTTGAAAGTTATGGTTTAGATCTGGATGTACCCCAAGAGTCTCATGTGCTCAGGGGTGGGGCTTTTGGAAGGTGATTGGATTATAGTTGATTTACTGTTAGGAGGTGGGGCTGGTTGGACACAGGGCACTGGGGATGTGACCTGGAGTGGTAAATCTCTCCCCAGCTACTTCCTTTTCTCTCTTCTCCAGGCCTCCATGACACAAGCAGTTTTCCTCCATTACGTCTTTTTGCCTTGACAGTTCTGCCACAGAGCCAGCTGAATATGGACTGTAACCAAGAGCCACAATAAACTTCTTTAAATTCTGGATGTTGAGTATTCAGTGTCATCAACAAAAACATGACAAAGGCAAATGGTCTGTAAAAACCTTGTTGGGAAAGGGTATGTTTCTTTGAGGCTTCCAAGTTTACTTCAAGACTATATTTCCCCTTCCTGGTAGATACTTTCAGAGTGGAGAAAGTAGTCAAAAGGTAGGTAATATGTTTCATTTCCTTACCCTAAAAACTGTTACTGGTTGTGGTTTTCAAATTGGGATCTTCTACCATGCTGACCAGAATGCCCAGTTATGCCTGGGAGCATAGACACAAAGCTCCCCATTGGAGGAATTGAACTGTTTCACAGTCCCTTTGAAAAGAGTTACTCTTCTAAGTACTGAATTCAAGGTCTAGGAGACTGGATTTTCTGTTCAACAGAGCAAATAAAATAAAATTTAAGCCTCCTAATACATTTAAAGAAAATTCTCATACCATGTATTGTTTCCCTTTAAACAAGCAATCCATGTGAAATGTTTTATTATTGAAAAAAATCAATAAATTGCCTGAGGAAGCCAAAGTGATATATATGCTTACACAATTCCCCACAGCTTTGAAACCTCTTTTTTCTATATAAATATAATTATCTTTAAAAATCAAATGAAAACATCTCTTGTGTGCTATTAAACACATGAACAGATCCAAAATAAATAACTGGAGGAATGGGCTAATTTTATTTGATAGTCCATAGAATGTGATAACGGCAGAAATTCAGTTCCAACCAGGAAAGTTTTTATTAACCCCAAAACCCTGGTTAATCTCAGTGGAAACCCCTTTTAAAGGTGATTATAGGATTATATATATATGAAGTTCAGCTTGAAGATGAAGACTTTTGGATCTAAAGCTGTCTGTGTAAGTTTTATTAGCATCTCTGTTCCCATAGTGACAGTGTTCAGTTGAAGAGGATGAGGCGGTGGTCAATGTGGAGGGAAGGCATGCAGAGGAGAAAGAAGAAAGAGGGAGAAAGGAAATCCAAGGTGAGAAGAGAAGAAACACATTTATCCTTTTCCAGATGTCTCAAGAGCATTTGGGTCTGGATGCTCTTCAATAGTAAATGGTCTTGGGATTTGAAGTATTTGTGCTTGATAATCATATATTACTGAAGATTGGTCCATACAAATGCTTTGATCTTAGAGGTATAAGAATATAATATACACTTTAGAAGACTTTATATCCAGCCTTAGTTTTTTTCTTATAAGATTTGAAATAACTTCACTATCTTCCAAACAGTATTCAAGTGTTCCTCAGGCTATTTGAGATTGCCCTTGCATTTGGTAATAGGCCAAAGTCTTAGCCTCAGCAAGTGACTGAAAACCTTTATAATTGGTCCTATTCTTGTGCCTGAAGTTAATAAAGCTTCTGAGTCTAGATCCAGGGAAATGACACTAACATTAAAATTTAAACAAGTGCCTGAAAATTGTGGTCCACAGAATATTAGATCCAAGTGATTTTTTTAAATCAGTTTTCTAGCAGGAGAAACTTTGCATGATCCATTAAGTTTGAGAAACTCGAATTTCAGCAAAATGTAAATCCAATTATGTGCCATTTCATGAAGTAGACAATTTTTTGCCAAATTCTCCAACCATTTTTTGTGCAAAGAGTGTCTATGGACCAGTGTCCCATGGAATATACTTTAGGACACATTACTCTAGATAAATTCCTATTTCACCTCCTTCGCTGAACTATCTATTCTCCTTCAAGAGTAACTGGATGCCTACCATCCGTGGCTACAGAAATTTTACTTAGTTGTATGGTTTTTTCAGAAGTAAAAGTCTATTTTTAAATTGTTTTAACATTTATATAACCCTCAAAGTTTCAGGAGAACTGAAATCATCCTCATTTTGGCAGAGGAAATAGACCCTGGGAAAGGATCATGACATAGTGAAATAAACAATGCTGGCCCACACCCTACCGAGGTCCCCAGTCCCATAGAACACACCGAATCAGCCCGCTGCAGACAGGCAGGTCTGTGCACGCCCTACCGACGTCCTGAGTCACCCGCAAGACGCCGAATCAGCCCGCTGCAGACAGGCAGGTCTGTGCACGCCCTACCGAGGTCCTGAGTCATGCGGAAGACACCGAATCACCCCACTGCAAACAGGCAGCCACCTGATTCCACATTACAGAGGCGCAGAGGACACCAGACAACCAGACCAAGGTACTGAGTCCCACTGTTCCCGGCCCAGAGGTAGGGGATTCTGAGCCATCGTCCCACTGCTCCCAGCCCAGAGGGAGGGGCTTCTGAGCAACCATCCCACTGCTCCTGATCCAGAGGAAGGGGTTTCCCAGCCACCATCCCTCTGGCTGCTCCCAGCCCACAGGAAAAGGCTTTTGGGTCACCATCCCTACCGCTGCTCCTGGCCCCTGTCCCGCCTCACCCACCTCAGAGGAGGTAATACATGCAGGTGCTGACAGCCCCC